>JAMKCH010013727.1:0-186155 GCA_023653785.1 Ophioderma brevispina | reverse complement strand
AATTCAAAATGAAGAGTCAAGAAAACATCAAAAGCACATAGAAATTATTTTTGGGGTTGGTAAAAGAAAATGACATAGCCAATTTCATGAGAAAGAACAGTTTACCAACCTTGCATATTACCGATAAGAACAAGCGAGCCCATCTCAAAACTTGACCTCAGATGACCGTTGACCTTAGAATGCGACCTTTGACCTTAGAGAATGTGACCTTTGACCTTATCAACATATGCAGATTCCTATATTGCATCAATGACCCCAATTTGGTTGTAATTTGACTTGGCATCATAACTTTCACATACTTTAACATCTGGACAAACAGACAGACACATGCAGACAGACAGAGACACAGACAGACAGACACACAGACAGGCAGACAGAATGACTGACTGGTTAGTGTCCCCATGAACATTTGTTCAAGCTAAACAATAAAAAATGTGACCATAAGACACCCAAAAAAAATCAAAGACTGGGTAATAAATCAAATCCACAAGATACTAAAAGAGAAAACTTAATAGCACAAATTACAAGAAATGTATGCTCCTTTCAGCACTTAGATACTTTTGTTGTAGTACTTTATAAGTGACAATTATTATTATTACTATGCTATCCCCTACGTTAGGGCAAAATTGGCTTTTGTTATTTACTCAGAATGCTCTTAGGTCAAAATACCATTTCCCTCAACGTATCCCTTTGTATTGTATTTGTACTTCATTAAAGTGACAGGAGGAGATTTTTTTAGAATATGAATTTCTCTCAAATTGCACAGAATCGATTGTAGACCACCTACAAAGAACGTTCCGAAGGTTTATTGGACAAACAAGTACAAAAGAAAACAGCAAACCTTGTTTTGAACTTGTCTGACTATCGTAATTGTCCCCATAGAACACCATGCTTTGACTTTCTGTCGTGCACGACAGAAAGTACTAATTCATCATATTATTACATAAAGACGGCGTATTCGGTTTATTCACTTCAGGTGTGATCTAATACATTGGAAAGCATTCCAAACATTCAAAAAACCCGGGTTCGAAAAAAATTGGGGCGCTTCTTTCTGGAAATCTCCTCATGTCTCTTTAAAGGCACTATCAGTGATTTCCTAAGTCAGAAAATCGAGAAAAAAAATGGATTTTTGCATGTATGTAACAAGGACAAGTATTCCAGCATACCCTGCAAATGCTAAGACCAGAAGCAACCTAATATGGACAAAATCTGAAATTTTAGTTATTACTGTCCGTTCGGACACTTACTACAGCAGGAAACTGAATGGAGAATCGTATCTTACAGCACTGCCGTTTTCTTCCTTATCTGTCAATTATACAGTTGGAAAAGGTAACTTATAGGAATTCTATACACTTATCCTTTACTTTTAAGCTATTCCTGCAAATTTCAAATATTTTGACCCTTTCTGATAAATCACGGATAGTGTCTTTTAAGTACAAAAGTCTTTTCATCTTTGTAGCATAAGTTATCTTTGTAAATTATCTTGCAGAGTAAGTTATCTTTGTAGAGTAAGTTATCTTTGTAGAGTAAGTTATCTTTGTAGAGTAAGTTATCTTTGTAGAGTAAGTTATCTTTGTAGAGTAAGTTATCTTTGTAGAGTAAGTTATCTTGTAAGTAAGTATCTTGTTAGAGTAATTATCTTGTAGAGTAAGTTATCTTTGTAGAGTAAGTTGTCTTTGTTAGTGGAGTAAGCTATCTTGTAGAGTAAGTTATCTTTGTAGAATAAGTTATCTTGAAAGAGTAATGTTATCTTTGGAGAGTAAGTTTATTATAATCTCCTGGGAGAGTAGGAGTTATTTGCCTATCTAAGGAATTCCTGAATAAATCCAGCAAACATTCGCATGACAGTGGTGAAAGATTTTGAACCAGCTATCAGAAAGATATAAAAAGGGCAATGTTAATAATATCCTTATAACTTTGTTCAATACCAAATTGGCAGCAAATGATATAGAAGTTAATTTTTTTTGGACGCAACGGCAAGCACACTACCGCAGCAGGAGCAGGCGATTGTAGCAAGAGACGTGCGTGGTAAAACAGAATTGACTTTCACGCGCGGAAATATAATAACAAAAGCCTAATAATTTGGCCTATGTAGGTGATGAACAAAGTATAAATCCATGGGAGTTTTTGTGCAAACCTCACCAATTCATTGTTCTATCCACAGGGGTTGTCCAACCTTGTTTGGAGTAGGGGCCGATTGGTTGATCCAAAACTAATTATGGGCCGCAAACAAATATCGCCGGGGGGGGGGGTCAAGTTTGGTAAGGCCTTGCCCCAGGATTCTGGAAGTACGACCCATATCATACCATTTTGCTGAAAGAGACCATTTAAGCCTAGTCAAGATGCGATTTTGGCCAAATTTTCGACACAAAATTTGCGTTTCAGATTGAAGAAATTGGACTACATTCCAAAAAAAATATTGGCATAAAAAGGGGGGCTCATTCCATATGAGGAAGGCTCAAAATAAACCCATTTTTGCCAACAAAAGTACCCCACATTGTAGGGGAATGAGGGTGGGGGGTTTGTGGCGAGGGTGTGGGGTGTGTTGTATGTGTTATGTGAGTATGGTTCTTTTGGTTCTATGTGTGCGATATTTAATAACATTTCTTTCAAAAATTCTGTTATTCAGGATATTTATGCATTTGATTTTTCTTGAGTACCCTCCGCTGGCCGCAATGCGACCTCTTGTCGGGCCGCAAATGGCCAGCGGCCGCAGGTTGGACACCCCTGTTCTATCTTGTACTCGCATTATTTTGCTCTTTGCATGTGCACGGTTTGCAATTTCTATGTATCTCAAACAGGCAGCAATATGAATGTGAGCATTTACACAAACGGTTCAATTCTCTCTGCACAAAACCAATGACTTGCAATAAAGTGGATGCATTGTTATGTAACACCACTGACCTCTGCACATGGATAGCAATCTGGTCGCCGATTGAACATCACAGGAATTGCTTTTTTACCTTGACAATATGGCGGGAAACAGCATACCCTTGTCGTACAATAGAACATCTGTATGAGTATGTGCTACCAGCAGCTGTTGCATGGGCGGATTTTAGTGAGGGGACGCACCCGCGCGCGCCCCCTCTATATTTTTTGCAGGGCACCGGGCCGCCAGCATAGAGGCCTGGGCGCACGGTAGATTATATATGACTTTGTATAACCAGGTGTGCCGTAGATCTCTCGAATAATGACGGTAAAGGGCGTCTGGCGCCGTGTAGATCTAGATTTGTGGGCGCTCAGCGGACGCAGGAAAATTTGGCGCCCCCTCTATTGAGAAATCCTGAATCCACCCCTGGTTTTGTTTTCCCACCATATTCAAGGTAAAAAAGCACTTCCATGATGTTTCACTCGCGACCATTCAACTGTGTCGGCAGCCCGCTATTCATGTGTAAGGTCAGTGGTAACACCCACATTTATTAAAATCCAAGTTCCCGGCTCTACCTGCTAATGGGTGGTGAACTGTGCAAATGGGAATAAGTTGCTTCCCTGAGATTTGGCCCAAATTATGCTCCAGGAGCATCTCTATGGTTTTTTTTCCAGGACCACATGATCCTGGATAACCTGGAGAAATATTTTAAGTCACAATTTGAATGCCACATGCTCCAGGAGCATATGCAAATATGCTCCGGGAGCATATTTGTTATATGCTTCTGGAGCATATTTTACTTTGCTCCTGGAGCATATTTGCCATAGCTCCTGATCAAGTTCATTCAATATTTATTTTTTTTTTTCCATTCAGTGCACTGTGCTTTTTATCATATGATCTCATATTGACATAATAACTTTACATACTGTGCATACATATATTGACGTAGAATATTTTTTTCAGATTATTTAGGCTAGCATACATTATGATCCTGGACCGTATGCTCCTGGAGTATAAGGTCCTCAACCGATGCTAGTGGAGCATGATTTCATGCCCAAGTAGTTGATTTAGAAAGATGACTGTACCATAAAAGATTTATTAATAATTATGCTTTTGTGAATTAAGGCAAAGTTAATTTCAAGCGAAGTCATATTTCAAAAAAAATGTTAATAATTGCGGCAAACAGCCACTACACACACAATACGTAGAGGCCTTTTATGATCCACAGCCCACCCAACTATCTCCATGTAACGAGTTGAGATATTTCTATCATCTGAATTGTTGCCTATGGTGTTGCATGTGTATCCTATTTTACATTCATGATTTGAACATGTCTGCGAAGAAATTGTAACATTGTGGCCTTATTCCAAAAATGTGTTTGAGCTAAGGCAACGTTAATCTGTGAGATAAATTTATCTGTGAGATAAAATGTAAACACAATTCCATAAAGGAGTTTAAAATTAAAATGCATTTTAACTAGGTACGCGACGCCAAATTGCGTCAAAATTAAACTATGTACTGGCTTGTTTATGAATGTTTGTGTGTGTGTTTTCAATCAAGTGCACGGCACTTTGCATGTCCAATGACAAAAGCAATGCCACATCATTCTGGTCTTGGTGTAGCCCCTGAATGCTACGAAGAGCCATGATACACTTTGAGTGCTCTAACCATTAAAAAACAATAGGCCTTTTATCCACTCCAGGTCACGTCTTTTAAACGCATGTTACTCACATTTAAAGGTTCCGTTTTTAAAATGCAAGCATGGTTAAAATATTTAAATGCTTTTTGCTCAAAACCAATTTTAAAATATTGCGATTTAAAGCAAAATCCATTTAGCTAAACAAGTTTCTGATATAGCAGGCCTTCTGTAGAAGACTGAATTTTACAGCACAGAATTCTACAGCACGATAAAAATGCTGATGAAATGGCAGTTTTTTAGTTACTGCCCAAGTATCCTTAGAAGTCTGTATCAAATTGAATGGGGTTTAGGCTTATAAGCTTGACTGATATACAAAATAGAGGCGATCCTGTCGTTGGGGGCCACGATCATATATAGGGAAGAAATTAACTTTCCATCAGATTTTAAGCTCTCACAAGGTTTAAATAGCTCCGTTAAGCTTCCAACAAGGTTATCCAATCGTTGGAAGGAGGCAGGCGTTGATTTATGAGGGAAATCATGGGGTAAAAGAACATGGTGAAAAACAGTTTTTGAAAAAGTGGTGAAAACATCACTTTTCGTCAGTTTTTTGGCTCTCAAAACGCACTAAAAAGGCATCCATGTTTTCGTACTAACTAACCTGTCTCAACGTAGCTATAATCGGTTACTATAAAAACAATGTTAATGGTTGGAAGGCAGGGCTTCGATTTATGAGGGAAATTACGGGGTAAACGAACACACCACGGCGTTTGTTGAAAGAAACGGCCGCCATTGCAAGAATCATGGAACCAAACTCCGAGAAAAGTGAGCGCTCATTGGTTTATTTTTTTTAAGGATTTTCCATATCGCGGTCTCTCTGATTGGATAAAAGTTGAAAACTCTACAGGGGAGTACAGACGACTATCGAAATTAGTCGGAGAAACGAAGTTGTTTTTGTCGAGCATAATGCCCGCGTAATAAACTGCTGAAGCACATCGTGGTCTTTGGTGTCAAGGATCGCAGTACAACAAACGATACGCGTGCCTACGCATTTTGATTTGGGACGGCCTTACTTTGCCCATCCGTAGCCCAGAAGGCATAAAAGGGATAACTCGAGGCTCTTAACAGCCATCTCCCGGACACGCGGCTGCTACTCTGCTGCCGATGTTCGTTGAAAGTGCACCAAAAACAGGTAAAACTACTTTTTTTGACAAATTAACTTCATAAATAGACGATGTCGATCCGAAACAGATTTATGGGAGCTATTAACTTGTTAAAAGATTAAACTTGATGTTCAACTATAACATGTAATAACTATATATATGATCGTGGCCCCATAAGACAGTATCGCCAAAATAGAATATGCTAGAATCCACAATGCACCTCAAACTTGACTCAGAGATTTCTCGAGGATGGCAAACCCATAATTTTTGCATATACATAATGCTTGTTCACACATAATCCTGTGTGAAATAATAACCACTCAAATTGATTTCCTTCATATAGAAATCACAACTTCGTTATAAAATTCAAGATCTAGAATTTTTGTTATACACATCCCATGGTACTGCTTATCTATATATAAATTTTAACTGCAATAAATGAAAATTCCATTATCTCAAATTTGAAATTGGGCATTTTAGCTTACTATCCTAGTTTGATTTGACTATTTTGAATTAATACAAAATGTTTTTGAAATCTCGAGTCGGTCTTTAATGTTGTGAGGGCATGGTAGTGCAGGAGTTACAGCACTGGACTCCTTAAGAAGGTGTATTTTTTATTTAGATTGCATCAGAGTTAAACCTGTACATGATAAGTGTGCAATGCTTTTGTTTGATCATTCGTGACCAAAAGAAATTTCCCATTCCAAGTACCAGACCGGCTCGTGCCATCTAACAGTTAAACATCACATCACTTGTATTCAGTTCTAATTACCATCAGGTTTATTGCAAAATGCAATGCAATGTAATTGTAAATGAAATATGAAAATTCTTCTGTTCCATCAATCCATGAACAAAAGACTTGATATATCCACGTACAAGTACATGCCTCATGCATCTAACATTTACAATCACATCACACCCACAAATCGCATTCCGTCTATTACAGCAAGTTTAGATGCCCAATACGATGTGTGTATTGGTAAGAAAAATGTGGAAATTCTCATTACCAAATCAATCCATGGCAGAAATTTCCCATTCCAAGTATAAGTAACGTCTCGTGGCATCTAACTTTACAAATTCATCACAGCACATCGCACTAGGTCTAACCATCAAAGGTTTAGATGCTAAATGCGATGCGTGTAATTGTAAACACAATGTGGAATTCTCTTATTCTCGATCCAAGGAAGAATTTCACATTCCGATTCCATACATGCCTTCGTCGCATACAGAACTTACATCGCATTCCGGTCTATTACCAGCAAGGTTTAGAAATGTCAATGCGAGTGTGTAATTGTAAGCAACCTGGAAATTCTTTTGATCCAGCTATCCACAAAAAAAAGAATTCAATTTCACCTTTCCGGTATAAGGCACGTCTTGCCCATGGCACCTTAATCTGCCTACTGTCTGTAATGGAATAAAGTGCAATGCTATGAAGCGGTTTGTTATTCCATAAGGATCATGGAATACAATATGACAGATGTGCCTTTTAAGATACAAGACAACTCAACATAATTCTGTGGATGAGTGGGTAACAAGGCGCCCCAGGGTAAACTCATAGAGGGTCGAAACTTTAAACGATTACTCAATAGTAAAAAAACTCATTTACTTAATTTATTGCTTAAAAAAAAACACTGTTTTTTCCTGAATTTTTGAAACTCTTGAGGGTCCCCCCCCCCCCTTCCACCCCCGGGCACCGACCCCGGTGGTGAACCACCACCACCACAACCAAATATAGTGGTGAGTCTGCCCCAAACAAGACTTTGAAAGCACAATGGCATCCTAGCCAGTTGGGTACGTACTTTTTGGTTTGAATTTGTATTTATAAATATTTAAAATAAAACGGTAATTGTATCAACAGCATTGCCAATCAAGATAGGAAATAGAGAATTAATTAAATCGTTAAAAGAGAAAACTATCATATGTCTGTTCATTTTTGTATCTGATTCTCACACTGGACAAGAAATTTTAGGAAGGTACTTTTATCTTATTCACTGCAATTCTATTTTGAGCACAAGTCTCCTAAACCTACAGACAAGTGCTTATGGCCTGGATTAAAAGGTGCAAGGAGAGATTTTCAAGTCATCCAAGTTCTGTATAATTAGTTATCATATGCTAATTGTGGGTATTGTGTTACAGAAATAACTTAAAATGAAAAGAAAAAGGTTTTGCATATTAGCTTATTATTTCAAAGAAAACCTAGGATTATATCTTATTTGTTCATTTACGAAATAAACTTTTACAATTTTTTGTACCAGAAACTTTTTTTCAGCTTAATCCGTACAGATGGGGATATTTTTGATAGAAACATTACCACCAGTGCCAAAATCATAAGGTTTCAAATTTTTCGGGACACCTGTTTTTAAATCCTCCATTGCACCTTTAAAGTGCTTGTTTCCATTTTGTCTATCAATGCAGTCGCTATTGATATGGGAGCCTGACACTTGTATCCGCTTATCAACAATTACCGCGGGAAACAAACTTTGCGGTTTTGTGATGCAGCCGATGATATGCATATTGCAACGTCCGATCATTCACTACTGTGCTAATTGATGGTTTAACCATTAAAACGGCGTGTTTTTGTTTATATCTTGGAAAGAAATGTTTGGAATCGACTTTCAGAACAACATGAGAAAAATCAGTCTTTCATCTGATAATCAAAATTGATACTACTTCCGGTTAAATCAGGGGGTCCCAAACACGCTTCGAACAAGCACCTTCAAACAAGTGGGACAAATTCAGTCATGACCTAAAATGGCAGTTAGTCCGACACATAGGAACACTTTTTTTTTCCCTTTTCTTAAATAACTACTCATATACATTAGAGGTGACTAAATTTGGATTGGTCTTTGCTCTAAAAATTACTACTTTTCTTTCTCATCCCCAATGCCTTTGTGCACGGTTTCATCACCAATTTGCAGGAGACAGCCCTCGGACTGCTGCATTAAATCGGGAGCTTTCACAAGAATTTGATTAGGTTTGAGTCTTTCTAAACAAAACCAATGTATTGTTATGCGTCACTCCCTCATTTATTTCCAATGTCAGTTCGAGGCTCTAACTGCAAATGATGAATCTCGCAAAAGGTAATAGAGTGCAGTAAGTAAGAAAAAATATGTTCCATCTTGTAGGACTAACCACCATTTTATAGTCCAGGACTGAAGTTAGGGTATGTTAAAATTTTCCAAATATTTTCTATAGCCATACCCTGATGTTTGTGCTGTAGCAGCCCACTGCCTTGCCCTTCACCTTCTTGTCCTTTTTCTTTTTTTTTTGTTATATAATTACATCTTGGTTTCCTTGGCGATGTTCATCTGGTTGACCAATCGGATTGTCGGACACATATTCCTCCGGTTGAGTTTCATTCCATTACTGGATATCCTAGGTATCGCTTTTCTGGACTCTGAAGTAAAAATATTCCTAAGATTTAAGTACCTGACAGAATTATGTAATGCTATCACAAACCAAAAATTGACCTGATTCAATCACATTCAGAAAAAAGATTTTTTTAGATTTTCTGAATTGGCAAATCACTGAATAGTGCCTTTAAATTCCCCGCCATTAGACAATTGACTCCTGCATGTATACACCTTATTCAGATTAGCAGCCCCTTTCCTTTCCTGTCATTGATGGAGCACAACGGATTGACACTGGGGGGCCCTCCACATATGAAATGGATTATGGTTGTAACCAGGGTGCAATGCTGACGACTTCCAACCAAGGCTTCAGTGACAGAAGACTCAAAATAGGGATCTTTGGTGAGGACCCCCTCAATTCCCCAAAATAGGGTATTTCGAGTGACAAATTTGCAAATTTTTCAAAAAAATAGGGTCTTTGGGAATTTTTATGCCAAAAAAAATAGGGGTCCTGTGGGTGACAATTTTCCAAATTTTCCCACAAAATAGGGGTCTTTGGGTGAGGAACACCCTAAAATAAAAAATTTCCCCCAAAAGGGGGTTTTCGGGTGACAATGTGCAACTTTTTTCAAAAAAATAGGGTCTTTGGGGGAAAATTTTTGCAAATTTTTCAAAAAATAATGGGGTCCCTCTTAGGTGACACGATGCTGACAACTGGGGGTCTTTAACCGCCTACATCATACGCATCACCTCCAAAAATGGGAGTTGCCCCCCCTCTGGGTGGGTCAATGGTTGCTTGGCTTGGCTAGTGGCAGAGTACATCGCGTTTTTTTCTTCACAGAACAAGGCATTTTGACTAATTGAACATTGACAAGTATTTGTCATTAAAGGAGCACTGCACCTCTTTCATATAAATATCTGCAGAATTTTGTCATTTTTGTCCATGAACAGACAGATCAACCCACACTATCAAGAAATACACAACATTTAAAGCTTATAACATCAGAAAACTAGAATTTTGCGGTTCTGGTGGGCCGCTCCATCAAAAAACTTAACATATAAAGTGACAACATAACACACTTAAACTCACACAATACCTACACAGGCACAACAGATTTGCAAATTGGTCCTGCCAGCTATGCTGCGGCCCCCAATAACTGAATTTTGGAATTATTTTTTTGAAGATTATCTATTGACCCACTGATGAAATAAAAGAGAACTTATAAATTATATTTTTCTGTTAAAAAACTTAAGTTTTTTGTACCTATACTTTTCAAAGCATTTTGCTCGTTGTCTATTTTCCTTCCTCTGAAACTTCTCTCATAATTAGTGCATGTTGTCACTGAAATCAAAAGCAACAAAGAAAGAAGTAACCTTTTTTTGACTTTTATTTTGAAAATAATCAAATATTTTTTGTAATCATTTGCATGACTGGAAACCATCTTGGCATGAGAGTTAAGGTATTACTCTAACTTGGCATACCATGCCAAGTCATTATGCGATTTCAAAGAATGGTCGTAAGTGCAATACTGCCATTTGTCAGAAATGCCCATCAACATACTAATTATGCCAATTCTTGTTCAGTGGCTTCTTGAAATGTTTTTCAGCTGATAAGTCACCTGAAGGACCCACTTTCAAGAGCACTGACTCAAGGAAGAGATAAGCACTGAGTTTGGCACACACAGATGTATCACATGGCACACACAGATGTATCACAGTCGAGCCATCGCACAACAAAGCCATCCAAACTTACCGTACGTGGAATCGGCAACACTTCAGCTTCAGAATGCATGGTGGTGGTATGTTGACAATGGGACAACAGACATGTGCGTGGGTTCTAAAGGTGGTAACCCTCGCTTGGGGGTGGGTGGTAAGAAATACTCTTGCCTGCTGACTGAGACCGAGCAGACGTTTTGCCTGTCCTCATGCCACTGCGGGTGCGCCTTCCTGGATTCGACGGCAAGGTTAGGTCATATTTGCATTATGGTTAGAGGGTCCATGTCATTACATCACAATGCTCAAAGCTAACCCCGAATTCGAAATATCATTTTTTGGTGTATTAAATACAGCTAGCAGTGATTTACCCAAAAGAGCAACTATTTGAAATTTACAGCATGCATAGAATTGAAGGATAAGTCTGTATAATTCTCAAAGATACTTTTCTAGTGAAGAATTTGCCAGAATGAAGAAAATGGCCGTCTTCAAAGATATGACTCTCCATTCACTTACGTGGTGTAGTAATTAAGTGTCCATTCGGACAGTACGACTAAAATATCCGATGTGTGCTTCTTAGGTTTGTCGTTCTCTGGTCTTATCATTTGCGGGTATGTTGGGGTATCCATACTTTTACGACATGTAAAAAGCTGATGTTGGATTTTTTTTTTGAGTTTAGAGTTATCAAAATTACGGAGTAGTCTTTATAATAGGTCAACAGAAACTTAAGATATTTACCTAAAACACTCTAGTTTGAGATTAATGGAGTGTTTTTTTCGTTGTGTGGACGGCTTAAGCATTTATGTATTGTAACAGTGCCATAGGAATACTGTGTATAACAAAATTCCAAATCCAGAAATGTTATACAAAGTTGTGATTTTCTATAAGGAGGACCTGGAGTTGAGCTGAGCTATTTCACCCGTGAAGTAGCATGTAGACAAGCAACTTTCATATGGCAAAACATGATTTGCTAGCAAATTGAGGATGCCATCCTCAGAAAATCTCTGAGTCGGCCTTTAATTTAACATATGGTGAAAACAAGCTGCTAGCATCGAAGCAATTGCCCATATTCCCAAACTGCCTGTTACACATGGTAAATCCCTGGATAACACCAAGGTTGGTCAACACTCTGAACACATCTATAAACTTTAGAAATGGCAATTTTTTGACCAATTTTAAAAACAAGGCGGTTCTCATACCGAACCGCAAGTGCCCCGCCTAGTTGCGCGACACCTGGCTTTATGATGTTGGAAATTATTAGAAGGATAACAAATGCACTGGAGAGAAAGAAGTGTTATACAAAATGACAAAGTTTATGAAGTATATCGGGCATATTGTTTAGCCAAGCAGAGCATTTGAAAAAGTGTAACCGAAATGTAATAAAGAAAAATATATCGCGGTCCTTGGAGCTCTATGTCGTCGCTGTCAGTTTGTGAATGGGGTCACATTGGACATGAGGTCAATTGGGTCACAATGGGTTCACAAGGTCACAGGGGGTTGCATTGGGTCACAAAGTCACAGATCACCAGGGTCACTGGATCACACGGGTCAAAGGTCACATTGTGTCACAAAGGTCACTTTGGTGTCACAAAGGTCACAGGGTGCACAAAGGTCACGTGGGGTCACCAAAGTCACATGGGGTCACCAAGTCACAGGAGGTCACCCACGCCTTACCCCTACGCACCTCCACCGTCCCGACAGCACCCGCGTCGCATCCCACCCCGACCACTCCCCGGCACGGTACCCATTGTTAATGTTCCAAAGTGACATGAGGTCACCATGAGGTCACCAAAGTCACAAGGTCACCAAGGTTCACATGGGTCACGAGGCAAACCAAGGTCCCACATGGGTCACAAAGTGTCACACAAAGTCACGCATGTCACAAGAAGTCACCAAGGTGACACTGAGTCACCATGTTCACACAAGTCACATAAAGGTCACATGAGGTCAAACCCGCACCTCACCGAAATACCCCACCCTCCCCCCACGCACCCTAGCCGGACGCACACCACCCCAACCACCAGACTGAACACACCGGACCCCCTCCCGACCGCACCCCACCTCGCCCATAACACCCCCTTTCCGCTCCAACACCTACCTGCCCCCTCCCCAACACCCACCCTGCCCCCCCAACACCCCACCCTTCCCCCTACCAACAACCCACCCTGCCCCCTCCCCAACACCCACCCTTCCCACTCCATACGATTCACACACAAGATGTATGGTATAGTAGTTTTTCAGGTAGCAAAGGAATTTTGCATATCCATATTTGTTGTGTACCATTTTAGCGATTCAGCATATTGCATTTAATTAGATTCATTTGCATACCTAAGCCGATGTATCAGGAACTTTCAAATGCAAAGAGCGGCACCATAATGGGTTTTCATGCAGTGAAGGATGTGCAATCCAATGTACCATTTCAAAAATATAGCGGATTCGCTTGATGTTTGAATTAATTAGCTCATTTGGAATATGTAATTTCCCCGAAATATGCCCAACGGTCGAAGAACTCTTTAAACCTGTCTTCCACCAGGTACATATATTACGCCTACAGAACTACATGAATAACTTGACACACCCCCAAGCCTTGCGGGGAAAGTGTTATCATTTGTACCCAGCCAAAATTAAGCTATGAATATTCATGAATATGCAAAGAGTAATGAAGCCAAAAGCTAAACATAATATTTTGGACCTCACTCTATGCACCCTCCCATTAGTAAGTAAATAAGCTTAGTGTTTTTAGCCAGCAGAGCATGTCAAAAAAGGTAAAGAAGTCTGAAAAAATAGTGCAAATAAGATAATAAAATTCATGGAATATGCAAATAATGCAGCCAAAAGTTACACCTAATATTGACGGCACTCACTCTAATGATCCTGTCAAGTGTGAAGTAAATCGGGATAGACGTTTAGCCTGCAGAGCATTTTTAAAAAGGTTTTAACGAAGTCAAAAACAGACGGAACAACACGGACATCCGGAACCTATGGACACACAGAATTTGGACAAGTATGTGCCTCCATGAACATTCGTTCAGGGCGACACGAAACAAGGCGAATCGTATTTACGCGATGCGTATTTAAAAATATGTCCTCGCCGAAAGTTGTGATCACTAAACATGCGAAAAATGAACCTACAACACCCCATCCCTCCACACAACCCAACACCATGCAACACCCACCCCCAACACCCTTCAAAAACCCCACCCCCTCCACAACATCCACAAAACCCAACCACCCTCCCCAACACCCCACCCCTCTGCAACACCCACCCCCACCCCGTCCTTAACAACCCCACCCCCCAAAACCCGTAGAAAACACGCTCACGTCCAGCAACACCACAAAAAGCAGGCCAACTCACCTCCACACACCCTGAACACCGAACCCAGCCCCAACCAGCGACCCCGTACAAAAACAGCTACACCACCGCCCCAACACTTTGGAATTTTGTTTTGTATCTGATACTTGAAAATATTCTCTTATAGCAATTACGCTGATTTTTAATATTAATTAGCTCATTTGCCTTACTCAATTGCCAAAAATTGCCCAAATCTAATCAGGTCGAGAACTTCAGTACGATTCCTTCCACCAAGGTTAACATCCATTATACCACCTTACGGAAACTCCAGAAAACTTGTACACAGGCCTTGCAGGAAAAAGTTCCAATTTAAATTATGCAAATGAGATACTTAATAGCAATATTTTATGCACCAAAATCTAATCAGGTCGATGACTATTAACCTGCTTCTTTCCACCAAGTTACATCATTGTGGACCTACAGAAACTCCCGATAAATAAATCATATACAACAGGGGTTAACATTTTTCTCAAGGAGGACGAACGATAACGGACGAACGGACGCTGCTCAATTTTATAAGTCCCGTCCTTATAGGCCCCGTTCCGAATCGTCGCGGGGGGGGGGGGGGACAATAATGTTTGCTTCTAATTCTACTTATCTTTGTATCACAGGTTCCACTATGGTCTTGACTCCAGTGGAATTTTCTCTAAATAGGTTGCAAAACCCAACATTTCATTTCCATTTCCAAGGGCAGCAGAAAACTACTTTTTTATGATTTTCAAATATCTTTATGATTTTGTGGGGGGGGGGATGGAAGGGGGGGAAGGGAACGGGGAACTAATGTGTTCTGGCAGCTTCTTATTTGTGTTTGGTGTTGTCACTTTACAAGTGATCGTCCGTATTCCCCTTGGGCGTTTATTACTTAGTAATGCCCGCCCTCACGGGTTCCAGGAGTCTCCAAGATGTCGGAATAGTAATAAAAACATTCGCCTCAAGCTCCATTTGTTGAAGTTTAGTGCCGATTCACATCTCGGTAACAATTGAAACACCTCTACAAGAGCAATAAGGACAGCTGCAACCTTGGACAAAATAGTTGTCACACAAAAACAGACCCCCTTTACATGTACTATGGATTTACTTGATGTATTTAGGCTATTTTTTAGCTTCTGAATTTTAACTTTTTATTTTTGGATGGGAACGCTTAAAAGCCATCCTTCCCCACCAATCAATGTTGCCGGGTACACAGGAACAGAATTTCAAGATTCACCTTTGATGGATGAGTGGTAAGGGGAAATATGACCATGAGGTATCCTAAAGTGTACACATTATTTACAATACGCTCATCCACCAAGGACACAGTTCATTGGATTGGTAGTTGTACATACATTGACATGAACTGACCATGTGTGATCTGGGTGTCATATATCAATCACCAAAAAACATGGGGTGTAATTCCTAATAACCTTTGGTGAATGAAGGCTCCTGAACTCGGCCAATGCATTAGAATTTTTACTATCTCATAGTGGTATCTGTCAACAATTTTGCCCAAGGTTGTGGGATTACCACGGTATGAAAGATTAACCTACCTGCCTTTGAAAAGCTGGAGATGAGGAGCTCAAACGACATTGGTAAAAACAATCAATCAATAAAATAACAAAAAACCCAAAATTAATTTTTGGATATTTTTCCCTATAGATGAATGCATAGATATCCTTAGATAAGCTCGGTTTTATGAACAAATTTTAATTTCAGAGTTCTCCATGAAACTCTTTATGCTGCCAGGAGAGCGTGGCTTACTGGTTAGGATATTCGCCTTTGGTGCAGGAGGTCCCCAGCTCAAGTCCCGGCAGGGCCACTTACAGGGATTTAATCAAGTACTAAATTTTGAATTTGATTTTTATAACAACTGTAGATTAAAACTGTAATTCAGCTCTCCTAGTGGTTCATTTAGACTTAGGCAAAGAAATCATGAGAATATTCCGTCCTTGGACGTTAAGCAATCAAGCCAATGCATATGGAGAAACACACTTGTATATGTAAATCGCAGCCAGTTTTAATATGAGTAGGGTGTAAACCCCAGGCATTATTAAGTAGTGTCTGAATAGTGAATGATTTACCCATGCTAAAGAAGACAATAACAACAAGGCAAACTCGTATTTATGCGATGTGTAAAATATGTGCCCACCAAATGTCGCGATCACTAAGAAATGACAACTTAAACTACACTAGACCATCCCCCTTTAATTCTGACCAACACTCCCTTAAACCCGGGATAACTGGACCACCCTAATAAACCATGTAATGTCCTTGCAAACACCAAAATTGGCACCATTTTATGCCTAAATTATCCATAACTCACCAAAATAGCTCTAAACAACATAACCTGTTGATGAACCCCATCCATAACTCACCAAAAATCACTCTAAAAAACTCATCAATGAACTCCATCCATAACTCAGCCAAAAAGCACTTTAAAAAACAACTCATCAATGAACTTCATCCATAACCCACCAAAAATAACTCTAAAAAACAACTCACCGACGAATTCATCCATACTCGCCTAAAAAACAACACATCGATGAATTCATCCATAACTCGCCAAAAATATCTCTAAAAACAACTTGTCAATGAATTGCATCCATAACTCACCAAAATTTACTCTAAAAACTTGTCGATGAACTGCATCCATAACTCGCCAAAAATAACAATAACCATAACTCATTGATGAACTCCATCCATAGCTCAACAAAACATAACTCTAAAAAACCTAACTCATCAATGAACTCCATCATAACTCACAAAAATAACTCTAAAATGGTCAAGGGTCAAATGTTGGCACCCACTAAGATGGCCAAATGTTGACCTTTTATGTGAAATGTTTACTTTTTGTACATTCCCGCCCTCCCCCCCCCCCCCTTTGCACTAAGGGGAAGACCCTTTTGCTCCAATAAATCCTCTCACAGCAGTATTGCTGAGTGTGAGGTGTATCCGGCCACCCCTGTTGACGGGGACAAAACCGGATTTAAAACTTTGGTTTAACTAACTAACTAACTAAACCTACCCCCTGACAGACCCAGAGGATGACCCTGGGGAATGCATTACATGGTTAGTAGGGGCTTGTGCCTTCCTACAATATACCCAAATTAAGGTACTCTAGCTCATCTAGAAAAAAAGACATGGCCAAATGTGACCTTTCTGTGCAATATTGACCTTTTTCCTTACCCCCCTGACAGACCAGGGGAGGACCCTGGGGAATGCATTACATGGTTAGTAGGGGTTTCACCTCCTAAAATATACCCAAGTTTGGCTACTCTAGGTCATCCTGAAAAACAAATATACTCAGGGAATTGACTGGAGTCTCAAATAAAGTTTACCTTTGTTTAGCTCTATAATTTGAGTGCTCCTGTTATCCTAATCTAGACATCATACTCGCAGCCATAATTTCCTGTCATGTTTCCATAGTTGCATGACACAAATGCACGTCTCTCAGTGGGCTGTCTGCACTAAAAACCAGATCCACATTAATGCAGATCAAACTTCCATGACCTGTGTGGTCACTGTGTTACAACAAAGCATGCGGAGTGCAGAAAGGAACACGCTTCTAGCCCGGCTTCTACCGTATCTCACACTTAAATCGCATTTCTGTTACACACTGAATCCATGCACTCAGGTGATACGTATGTTTTTAAATGTTGTGACACTCATGCTGTAACAGCGTGAAAATGTGCATCAAGTAGACAGTCCAACGCACGTCCATATAGATCCGGACTTTGGAAGTACCATATTGATGTGCATCTGGTGCCTCGTGTAGGCAGACCCAAGTGTGCACCGCTTCCAAAAATCATACCTTTATTCTCTAATTATTGCATGCACAAGCAGTAAGCAGGCAGAGCAAGTCAAGGAATTATCAGCCAAGTCAACTTACTTTCAGGTCTCCGATTCAATGCCAGTTTCTGTGATTTGTTGAATTCAATAGACATCATGGCGGCATCCTCCATCTTACCCCATATGTCATGGATTCGCTCTGAAAGCTTGTCCAAGGCTAGTTTCTGTAAATTACCATGGAGAGAATCATCAGTAAGATGCAAAGTTGCTTCAGTACACTTTAATATTACACCTAAGTAGATCCTAGTAATTTGATTGGAGGATTCTAGGTCACATGTCATTCAATAAACGATATATATTGAATGGTTACGTCACATACCATGCATTTTTTTGTATCATGTGGCACGCATTTTGTTCCATACCTTTCATTCTATTGCATGCCTCATGCATCGTCACAAAACGCAAGTCACCTAATACAAACAGTTCACAGAACTTCGGAACAGGGGACACAGTCATGAGTGAACAATGGGGCACAATATTGTTTCTGCCAGCAAAGACATGTTTTCAGCAGGATCTACTTGGGAATTCCCGGCGATGGAGGTTTCTTCAGACCAAGTTTAATGCAGTTAATATAGAAAAGTAGGAGAAGGTATTGTAAGTCAACATCTAGGCCTAGCGCTGGCTAGGCTAGGCCATGGGTCTTGCTACTTGGCTACGATGGGAGAGGCTGGCTAGGATAGGCCGGACAAGGATCTACTTAGATGTTATATAAAACAAATATGAATGTTGTTTGAAAGAAAATGTTCATGCAACTTGACAATGCCTTGTTGTAATGGAACAGTTTCATCTTTCAAGTTCACTCATCAAAATATTATTATATTGTAAACTTATATAAAATAAAAACATTCATTATTTGTATAATAGGAACCATCATTTACTTGATTCATGGCCGGAATCGTGTCCTAACATATTGACTGAAGACCAAGAAAAACTGGATATGGTGGCATTTTTTATTGTTTCCTTTTAAAAAAATATAGGGGGAAACCTACCATATGGAAGTGGGAAGTAACATTGATTTGCCATAATTCGATTTGGTCCTTTTAAAACATAGTAAGCATTATCAGAGGCAAACCATTGGGAGGGCAGGGGGCCCTGTGCTCCCCCAGAAATTTCTGTCAGTACAATTCAGTGGTATATCTTGGTGAAAAGCTTGGCTTGTTTGTTGGTTGTTTACAGAGCAATACAAGGTTTGAAGTTTGGGTAGCATGGTGTGGATGCCACCCCCCCCCCTCCCCCCTTTTGGATTTTCAATGTGATGTCAAACAAATTTGGAGCTCGCCAGGAAAAATTGTGCGCGCTATATTTACAGCGGTGTGTACATTCCAAATAAGTTAAATTTGTTATGGGCACTTCGAAACACATTTTTTTTACTGGAATGGCAATATGACAAACATTTGGGATGGTTGGGACGGCAGAAAGGGCACCGGTTTTCAAATCCATCAGGGTTATATTTTTTTCCAGGACTTGCTTGTGTCAGCCTCTCTGGGGAAATACATATTAATTCATTTGCGACAGTGTTTTGGTATCTTAACTTTTTTTTTCCTTTTGCCTAAGCCACTTTTAAAATTTGGCCTTTTATTTTTCTCTTTTTAATAACAAGTCTCCAATTCATGGAATGTAATCATATACTATAAGAAAATCCTCTCGGTGTGTCATTTAATGGTGCACAAATTATTTTATCTTACTCTAACAAGCATTTGTAAGCACACAGCAACATAAAGTAAGCAAAATAGTTTATGCACAAAAACAAAGGGATAATATGATCGTGTCAAAGAAAAAAAACATGACATGGAGTGCAATACTGGTGGAATTATGTGCAGCATGTAGATTGATTTACGCAATTTCACCAAGACAAAACAGTTTAAGTTCTACAATATTCTTGCTAATCACAGCTGTTGAAAGTTCTCATTTATTATGACTAAACCAGATTAAAAACAAAAAAGTATCGGCGGCGACACAGTTTTGGACAAATGATGTGGATTATTGGTACAACCTAAGCACCTCTGTGTAAACTTGCGAAATTCCATGCGGCAAATATGATTTTTCTTCAAAATTAGTTTCCATGTCTTTATAGGGAGACCCATATGCATATAGGAGTGGCTATAACATGCAAATAATGACCTTTGTAGGCCTATATGCAAGAGTCCCGCCAATGGATTTACTGATTTTTGCAGAGATAATAGATATTGCAGGTCCCTATCTCATATTTCAGTTGTCAAAAATTTGTGTCGCCACTGCTTAGCATTGTTCGAAAAATAAAAGAGAAAATTGGCATGGGGTCAAAAAGCTGATGTGGTAATGGGTGCTATTTGTGCCATGTGATGAAAAAAACAACCCACCATGTTGTCTGTGACAAATACAACCAAAATTTTCAAAAGGGGGGGCATTTATTCAGGGCATTGTTCAGATATTATTTCCATAAGATAGCAGTTGTGGGAGGAGTGTGCCTAGCGGTTAGGGTGCTTGCCTTGTGGCGCAAAATTTACCAACAAATCCCGGTTTCGAATCCTGATGGGGTCACTGATGGGATTTTTTCAGGTGCTCAATTCAATTCTGGATTAAAGACACTATCAGTGATTTATCCGGACGAGTGAACTATTTGAAATTTGAAGGAATAGTGAAGGAAGAAGACGGCAGTGTTCAAAGATACGATCTCCATTCAATTACGTGTTGTAGAAAGGGTCCGAAACGGACAATTAGGGACTAAAATACTGATTCGTCTTTATTAGCTGCCTTATCACTTGCGAGTATGTTAGATACCAATACTAGTTCCAGTACAAGCACAAAATCGGATTTTGATGATTTTTTGTTTATCTGATTATCAAATCACTGATAGGCCTTTAATCTGTATACAAACTATTGATTAAATACAATAACGCTCTCCTCCATGGTTCACGTGGAATTGGCGGCAAATGATTCATGAAAGCATCCCATCCTTCGGAGGGGCCATTAAGCCGTTGGTTCCGTGTGTACAGAGAGTCACAACTTGTACATGTACATAACAGTAAGTGTCGATAAAGAGTAGGGTGTAAACCCGATATTTTCCCAATCAGCCCCAGGTTTTCAAAAGAAAAGCGGGCCATGTTAGGAGCGTCATATTCAGGATTACACACAGCCCCGGATCAGCATACTCAGTTGAATAATTCCTGACACCAACCAACGCCAATACCAATGACTTGTGGATACTGTTATGACATCTCGTAGGCCGTCAACAGGTCAAATATACCTTTCAAAACACAAATAACATGAGCCGTGTGCACAAATGATCTAAATTTTATAGAAATATAACAGATTTTAATATTTGTAATTTGGTTCAAGAATGTGGTATGTCCAAAACATACATAAATCCAAATTCACAATTACACACAATTAGTTAATACTTATTGTCCTCAAGAAGGTCCAGAATGTCACAGAAGTGTTCAGTTCAACGATGATACAGTGTATGTCCTCACAGCGAAGACTGCAAAAAATGATGGCATGCAAAGTCACGCTTCTAAATCCTCAGGTAATTTCCATTGGAATCTTCTCAGTCCTGAAGGATAAACTTTTGTCAAGCAGTTCAAGACGACAAGGACACATAAGTCCCTCGACGACATAATCCCCAGTATATCAGTCCAAGATATCACCACGATTTCTAGCTGTCACAATTTGGAATCCTATTTTGATTCCGAACACTTCGGGCTTCAAAGACGCAGTAGAATAATTTACAGCACTCTGCTCACATGGAATGACATATATAAATCTGGCCACTGTGTGGAGCATATAACTACCATTATTGTAGAGAAAATAGCTATAGCCATACTGTATAGCTGAATGCAACTGGCTGCGGCGAGACTCAAATCTCAAATAATACTGACTTCACCAAAGTTCCCAGTCTAAAAATAGACATTACAACAGGATCATAATAAACATAAACCTGAATCACATCCACTTTCCATATATACTTTGTGGGGAAATTCCTGATCTTACAATGTTTTTATCTCAAAGCATAAACAACTCTAAGGTTTTTGGTTTTTGTTTTAAAGCATTCAGTGGGGAATTCCCCAAGGTTCCCCTATTGTGCCAATCCAACACAGGTGCTTACATTGGTGCAAAACCCAAACTAGGGGTATTCCCTTTCTCTCTTATAGTACACCAAAGTACTTTTCCCGTGAAAAATCTTTTCTCAAATAAAATGGAGAAAATAATAATTTTAAAGTTTAATCAGAAAAATGGAAGCCATAAACAATACGTACAGAACCCCTGTAGATTTCATAGCACACTAAGCCAATACCATTGAATGCCATTGTGATCATGCCCCATAAAAAAGATTGATGTTGGAACAAAAGCTCATACCTTCCAACTGGAAATGGTTTAACAAATTTTTGTATAAAGAGTGTAATTTCTTCAAAAAACTGACCTATCAACGGCATCTACATTTTAATTTGACAATGTTTTAGTGGGTTGTGCACAAAGTTTAGCCAGTTTCTGGTCGGCAAAATATGCCACCCAATTGTAAAAAATTGCACTTTTTCAATATTAGTGTTTACTTGCTGTATGGTATGATTTTTGATATGGCAGGCACACAGCTGTTTGAGCCCATACAAATCTCTGATTTTTAGAGCAATTTTACGCATGGGAAAACTAATTTTGACATGATATAAGTAGGTACATGAAGGAAGCTATTACCTCTGAAAAAAAACAGGAAAAATCCATTGCCAGGAATCTGCCATAAGGCTATAAAGGTCATGCATTGTATGTTATAGCGCCTCTATAGGTCGATTCCCACCACAGAAAGATGGCAAAACTAAAATTTTTATAACAAAATCATATTTGCCCGCAATTAAATTTCATCAAATTTGAAAGGGATATAGTCAGTGGAATAAATAATCCAAATCTTAGTGGTCAAAAAGTGTGTCGCCGTTGATATTTTGTATTTTATTCTTGTTTTCTCTATAATAAATGAGACTTTCAAACAGTGTGTATAACATTGTTAGAAAAAAACAAAGCGAAGGGGCTTTTTATGATAGGGGTTTTTATTACAGACATATGTTTATGGGCACACACTGTGTTTTTTATTGAATTGTGGAAACCAATAGCCAAATTTCAATACACATTCAAGGCATTTGTGCACTCACATTAATTGTGTTTTAACTGCCAATTATACCTCTATGCATATCCATGACATTTATAACTCTGGTTTCTAGAGTTTTTTGCTAGGACCAAGGGTTGCAAACACGGCACTTTACCTGCCCAATACTATGAGGAATTTTTGTTGGCAACACGTAGAGTAGAATTGGCTAATGGAACTAAAGTCCATGATTATACCTAGTCACAGCAGCGATTGACTTGCACAACACTGAATTCTGACCCGGGGGGGTCTCAACTTGTTGGTAGGTATGTGCCGCCCGGATTCAAAAATTGAGGCTCGGGGCTGAATTTGAGGCCCAAAAAATGGGTCTCCGGAAATAGGGTTTTCCGAAAATTTTAAAAAATAAACTGCAAAATTTTCCTCAATTTCCAGCTATTTTTAGGGTGTTTCGAAGAAAAATTTGGTAGAATTTTGCTTTGGACATGAAAAGTATGGTCACTGGAACTGAAATGGTTCCTAAATGGGGGTCAAGGAACTGAAAAAAAAGCCCGAAAATGAGGGTCTATAGGCGGCACTACCAATACAACATCCCAATGTGAGGAAACCCCCACCCCCAAGTTTTTTTTTTCTGACCCAAGATCAAAGTGCTACGCATGTTCACGAGTGGAAATTGCTCACTGCAACTGGAAGTATATCATGAGCTTAAGCCTAAAAGATAACAAAAGCAGATGTTAAAGTGCATCACAAATTCACAACTACTGTATAGTGGGAAATTTCGGCAAGTATTATTTCACACTTTTTGTGGTTCAAGTTAAATTTAAAAGCCACCAAAACATTTTTAACCAGTTTAATGTGTCACCATTTAAAAAACC
The DNA here is from genome assembly GCA_023653785.1 of Ophioderma brevispina. Lineage (NCBI taxonomy): Eukaryota > Metazoa > Echinodermata > Ophiuroidea > Amphilepidida > Ophiodermatidae > Ophioderma > Ophioderma brevispina. The sequence continues at coordinate 162,304 of JAMKCH010013727.1, read as the reverse complement.
TTAATTAAATAGCAAAACTATTTAAAACTGTTAAAATTATTTTTAAACAATACCATTAACAATCCCGCTATACAGACTATATTGTATGTAACCATCCATCACAAATGGACCATAAATCAGGCACAACTGGGTATAGGCATGATATTGGTTACAGACATTCTGTCTGCTTTGAATAGTGTTTCTATGCAGGTTGATGAAACAATGTTTTGACATAGGATTGCTATTTCTTAAAGGCTGACTACGGGGTAGGACACGATCTGCTCGATTTGGGCATCAGGGATTTCCAAACGGTAATTTTGGGAATTGCTACGTACATTTACTATGGCAGTCTCGGTCCCAGTGACATTAAAAAATCATCTCTTAAACCTTTGCTCAAAAGATCTTAGTAATATCATGATAAATTAAGAAAAAAAATTATTGACTTCAAAATCCGTCGGGGTTAGTGGATTAACCCCGCTGCAAAATAGTGTAATTTCCAATAACGGTCATTTAGATTTAAATATTTGTGACCAGGCCTAGTATTTAGTCAAGTCTGTGTGTAACCGTTCGATATGCGTAAGAGCGCCCTCACACCGTTGTAAAGCGGCCACTGGCACCATTTCCAAAAAATCTTAAATTTCTTCACGTTGTCCTCCAAATGATGAGTCTAGGCCATGGAAGAACAGAGATATATTTTACACATAAAAATAACATACCCCAAAACAGATAGGGACATTGATATGAGGATAAAGACATCCAGGTAATTTGTAGGCCAACTTTTAAGTTTTCCATAACTTTATTCAACAAATGTGTATATTACACGAATATTTTTGACTCATACTCACTGATATTAAAACCACAAAGGTTATAGACCGGTCAAACAGTGTGCATAGCATGAGAAACATGCATACAGAGTGTGTGTTCTTGTGTTAAAAGCCATTTTCATCGTCTGCTGAATTTAACGTCGCCGGCGACGCTAAATTATAAAATTGTTCTGTTTACCCATAAGGAAACTGATTTGGTCTTATTCATTCGGGTGAGGGCTTTTGAATATAAAAGCTTTACAACCATGCAAAAATATCGATTTTGAAAATTCTTGAGGGCGGACTATTTTTTAAATGTGCCAGTGTCTCTTTAAGTCTTTGAAACAGACTAGCACCCGGAAGTTGATGCCGTTTTGAATTTTGCTGTTGCTGTTAGGTTGGCATGTCCTACCCCCCTGGCTGACTCTGAGATTTCCTGATGAGGGCACACTCAATTTTCAAACAAATTGTGTTTTTTGCATATACATAATGCTTGTCCATATACTAATCATTGTGTGAAATAACTAAGCTCAAATCGAAGTCTATCATATAGAAAATAACTATTTTGTTATAAAATTCCTATGGCACCGTTATACTGTGCAATAATGTTTACTGCATGAAAACAAAAAGTCTGATTCATCTCTTACTTTGAAATTAAGTATTTTAGGTGACTATCTTTAGATGATTATTTTTAATTACTACACCAAAAAAATTATCTTTCACAATCTCCAAGTCTGCCTTTAAACCTATAATAATGATCACGGGCCTTCAGCGGATTACAAGTTAATGTCTTATTGCCCATGAACACAATTTTGGAATTATTTAGTCAATTTCAACATTTTTCTAACTTACACCCGAGGGTAATCACAGCTGCTCTTGGTTCACATTCAACAAACACTGTTCAGAACCAAGGAATGGAACAGGCAATTTATCATATGCTTTCTTCCTCACATGGATGTCTATCACAAAAATACAATGTGTGAGGTTAAATCCGTCTAGCCGTTTGAAAAGTAGAAGCAAAAAGTGTAATTAACTGGCCTCAAGATATGGTAAAGGTACTATCAGTGATTTGCTAAATCAGAAAAATCAAAAAAATCATCACTGAAATCAGATTTTTGCATTTTGTAACAAGTATAGGATCCGGGTAACATACCCTGCAAGTGATAATAAAAAATTGCAACATACTAAGGACAAAATCAGATATTTTAGTCATTGTCCGTAAGAACACTTACTTCAAACGTAGTGAATGGAGCATCATATCTTTGAACACCGCTTTTTTCTCACTTTCTGTAAATGTTTCAGTTGGAAATATTAACCTTATCAGAGTCCTACAGTCCTATCCTTCACTTGAAGCTATTACCTGCAAATTTCAAAGAGTTTTCACTCTTTTGGGTGGATCACTGATAGGTTGTCTTTAATATGATCGACACATTTAGAGATGTTGTTGTTCATAACATCAAAAGAAAACCAGTTCCCTGGCCTTTTAAAGGCTGACTCACTGATTTCGAAATATAATTTGTTGGTAAAGTAATTGAAAATATCAACTAGTACTAACAGATTAGAAACAGGTCCCATAGGATAATGTGGTAACAAAAAGTTCTGGATCCGGAATGTATAAACAAATGGTGATTTCTCTAGAAAGGACTTCGATTTGAGTTCACACAGACTGATTAGTATATGGACCAAAGCATTTGGTATATCCATAAAAAATATGATTGGTTTGAAAAATGAGGGCGCCTTTCTCAGGAAAATCTCTGAGTCAGACCTTAAAATTTTACGCCTTTAAAATTTTAACTTAATTTTTCTTTTAAATTATGAGAAAAACTATGGAATGTCTTTGATACCAAATCTCCTTTTATGGAGTAAAAGTTGGAGGACAAGGTGATTGATGGATTAACCCAATCTAAATTTGAATGCCGATATTATAACCAGCTGTGATGGACAGTTACAATATGCACACACAAAAAATAAAAAAACACAGACTACACCTTCCATTGTGGAGCAAAACATGAATGCATGGAATGAACCACATATTCAGAAATTATTTGATTGTTAAAAAATAAGTACAAGCAATGATGTTACACATCAAACAGACTCACAGTAAAATAGTTGCAAATAAATGATGAATAAGCCACAAAATGATTAACATAATGCAAAATGTCCAGATTCTCCAGGTGGTGGCGGCCAAGGACTCATTATTATTAGAGCAAACCTCACCCAGAAATATCAAAAGAAATGACAGCAATACGGAGTGCAACCAATAACCAATTTGGGGGCTTGATGTGGGTTCGGCCAGGGTGTTCCCATGAACCAACATATACATCGTTCCTCGTCGTTATTCAGTACAAAAAAATCAGAAATAACCCTTCCAGTGAGGGATCTTCAACTCCAACGGTTTTGGAATAAGAAAATATTCTGACAACATATAAAAAAATTCAGAATTTGTTGTCAAAATTTCGCTTTTACATGTTAAACAATGCGACGTATGAGATTGGGATTTCTTGGCCCGCCGCCCTGAAGTCGATTGATATTGATGGGAATAGATTATCATTCTTTTGGCCTGGCTACTGGCTATTGCCCAAGAATCTCAATCATCATTAGGCCAACGGGAAATAAAACAAAATGTTTTACGGGCTATCCGGACCGACCCTGATTTTCAATTTTTTGCAGATTTTTTTTTTAGTTTTTCCAAAAAGCAGTTAAAATCATGCCTGTTTTTAGCTCAATTTATCAATTTTGCAAATTTTTTAGAAGAAATTTGTTTGTAAAATTTTTCATTTTTCTCTGATTTCAGATTTTGGGGCTAGTTTAGGCCAATTGAGCTCCAGAAAAAAAAAAGTTAAAAAAAATAGAAAAAATTTGACCCAACCGACCGACCCTACTTCGCAAAAAGTTCCGCTCGCCTGTACAACAGGGTTTTCTTTTTTAGTCGCCTTATTGGGTAATGTTAACGGCAGTTTGTTACAGGACAACATGCAGTAGAAATGGCGTTCAGGGATTGAAAAATATCAAGCTTCTATAGACTCTGCCAACCACGCTTATACAAGAATATATATCAAGACTACTGCCATCTCCGGGATATAAGTGGGATATCATTCATTTCCTGAAAAAGGCGATCTGGCCTTGCCCCAGCAGCCAAACCAATAATATTCAATTATCTCTCAGCCACTTTGACCAGCACGGGACAAAATTGCAAATTACGCAACCTGATTTTCTATGTTGCCTCCGTTGTGTATACCGAGCACGGACCGCCATTTGAACAGGTTAAAACCATTATATCAAAACCACACCCAAGTCCGTACCACTTGAAGTGGAACCCTATTGTACTCATCCATTCATCGAATTGAATTGAATGTGCATGTCAGCCAATGAAGGGAAGTGAATGAATTCATTGTATCCAGCAGGTCATAGCGTGCGTTGCTAACATTAGTATTAAACGCTCAGCCTACCAACAACATTCATATCATCAACACGATGTGTGCTGTTCAGCTCATGCCTTATCGAATCCTACAATCAAAATAATTATCAGTAGGCCCGTCTCCAATAGGACCTTGCGACATAATATATATTTATCCATCCAGCAATGTCCTTACTGGATTGTACTTGGTTCAACCTAGCTGACATACCCCTGGCTGAGTTCTCTTATATTTGTTCCTTTCTTTTCATCTTTTTACCATAATCCTGCAACTGATGAGTTCGGCACAGATATCAATTTATCCGCCACGAACGAAACAGGTCTTGCTATATTGTGCATCATAGCTAGTTCATAGCCCATTCAATGACAAACCAAAAACACATTCTCTTAAAGGGATTAAGCAGCGATTTGCTAATCCGAAACATCGAAAAAAATCATCAACAATTCATATTTTTATATTTCTGTTACTGGCATGGATATCTGAACATAACCTGCAAGTGGTGGCTTGAAATCCTTGTATTAAAACAAGGCGTACTTTTTATGGATTTATACTTTCTTATGTGCGTGATCAAAAATCCGGACTTGAGCTCAAAAAAGCCTTTCCGGTTGGAATAATATCACTGATTTCCGATGATTTGTGCACCTGATCAATACAGGTTTGACTCAAACCAAACATATTGACATTTGTGGCTTCTGTACTGGTGTAAAACCCCAATCAGCTGTTTAGTACAATTTTGAGTGAGTGAGTGAGTATTAAAGTTAACGACAACTCAACACAATTGTGTTTTATATCGTGTAGTACATTTGTTTCATTAACATTACATATAAAAAACAACGCAATATTAAAACTTCATTCAATCAAATACAAATAACAATTAAAAAGGATACACATAAACAGTGAGGAACAGCGCATCCACCTATCCAGGTATAAAAACCAAGATAAACCAATAATTGCAAGATACACTTAGAAAACATTGCATCATAAAAACAGTTCAAAAGAATACTGATAAATTTATAACTATACACATCATAGCTGTGACAAAGGGCATCAGCTCATCCATGTACCAGCAAAAAAACTTCAACTTCAATACAGATAATCGACAATCTCATCAGAAACATGCAAACATGAGATCCCCTTTACAGACCGAATGGATTGTCTCATACATGTACATTGTTATAAATGCTCCCCAATTTACACTTGGGCATTATGCCCCACACTGATAGATTTAATTACATAAACAATTATACAGTAGAAACCCTAATACATGCCTACTATTTACTATTACAAAAAAAATAAATAGGTGGTCTTAACATAGTACAAATGTAATTGATAAATGTTGTTTACAGTAATTGTTCTTTAAGCTACATGTACTTAAACGAGTAATCAACAGAAATCTAATAATACAAATTCACAGATCGAAATCATTACACATTTACAATATAATCCTAAATTTAAATACAACCTGTCTGTTCAAATAACAGACGAGTTGCCCCTTTTAGTCGCCTTTTACGACATGCAGGGGAACACATCGGGCCAATTCTTAACCCCGAACCCGCAGGGGGCCCCATTTAGTCGCCTTTTATGACATGCAGGGGAACACATCGGGCCAATTCTAAACCCCGAACCCGCAGGGGGGAGTGCAGATTTTGAGACGCCGTCGCTGTATGTCTATTTGCGGGAGACTCTATGACAAATTTCCTAGAATACTTCATTTTTTCACTATTTGGTGGAGTTTTTTCTAATTGTACACACTTATCCCTGATTTATAAGTTAAAAACATGCATTTCCACATTTTTTTCCATTCTCTTGCATTACCGCTGCTAATCCCTTTAAAGTGACAGGAGGAGATTTGTTTAGGATACAAATTTCTCTCAAATTTCACTGGATCGGTTGAAGACCACCTACCGAGAACGTTTTGAAGGTTTATTGGACAAACAGGTCCAAAAGGAAACTGCAAACCTTGTTTTGAACTTGCCTGCTATTGTAATCGTTCCCCATAGAAAACAATGCTTTGACTTTCTGTCGTGCACGACAGAAAGTACTAAATCATCATCTTATTACATAAAGACGGTGTATTCGGCTTATTCACTTCAGGTGTTATCTAATACATTGATAAGCATTCTAAATATGTAAAAAACCGGGGTTCGAGAAAAATTGGGGGCGCTTCTTTCTGGAAATCTCATGTCTCTTTAAAGTGACAGGAGGAGATTTTTTTTAGGATACAAATTTCTTTCAAATTTTATGGAATCAGTTGTAGACCACCTACCGAGAACGTTTCGAAGGTTTATTGAACAAACAACTACAAAAGAAAACAGCAAACCTTGTTTTGAACTTGCCTGCTATCGTAATCGTCCCCATAGAACACGGTGTTTTGACTTTCTGTCGTGCACGACAGAAAGTACTAAATCATACTCTTACTATATAAAGATGGCTTATTCGGCTTATTCATTTCAGGTGTGATCTAATACGTTGGGAAGCATTCCAAATATGCAAAAAACTGGGGTTCAACAAAATTGGGGGCGCTTTGCCTTCTGGAAATTCCTCATGTCTCTTTAAAGGATTGTGCAACGAGAGATTTCACATATCAGTGATGACTCTAAAAAAATTGGAAAAGTACTGATTTTTCCCCTGATGTAAAGCTTTCCCTAAGAAATACACCCATTCTGAAAGGATTAAGCTGAGAAATGTTTATTGAGTACAAAAATTGTGAATTTTTAATTTCGTCTAGGAGCAAATACGAAAATTCAGCCTATGTTTTCTATTGAAATATAATCAAATCAGAATAGCCCTTTTCTCTATTTTAAGTCATTTTCTGTAGCAAAATAATACAAGGTGAGAATCTATTGAGTGTCTAGTCTACATGAAATTAATATGATTGACACAATTTTGGGTGCCTCACAATCTCTCGCTGCACCTTTAAGGTGATGTGAAAATGATACCATCATCTTGGCAAAATCCTAAAACCACACCCTTACCAGTACTAGTGTCGAGCGCGTATGCGTCTTCATGTTTGGGGACATAAGTCACTCAGATGCGGGAATTTTTCCGACATGCTAAAATATGTCTTGGGCGGGTCCTTCTTTACATTATACATCTAGCTACATAGCTATTGAATGGACACAGACACGTCTCTTAAGTGATGTGAAAATGATACCATCATCTTGGCAATCCTAAACCACACCCTTACCATGTAACATAGTGTCGAGAGCGTATGCGTCTTCATGTTGTAGGTACATAGTCATCCGATGCGGGAATTTCAGACATTCTAAAATATGTCTTGGGCGGTCCACCTTCTACAGTATACATCTAGCTAAGAGCCTATTGCAATGACAACGACACGTTCTCTTAAGTAATGATGTGAATGATACCATCCATCCTTGGCAATCCTAAACTACACCCTTACCATGCAACATTAGTGTCGAGAGCAGATGCGTCTTCATGTTGTGGTACATAGTCATCAGATGCGGGAATTTTTCCGACATTCTAAACTATGTCTTGGGCGGTCCCTTCTTTACATTTAAGTTTGTTGCTTTGCAGTTTGCACCTGGTGTCCCAGCGCGTACTCAGAGTTCCAAACGTGACGAACAGTGCGTCGACTTAAGCGTACCGCGTAAACGCACTTCCGTGAACACTACGCCGGGCATAACGCGCTAATTTGCCTATCAACTGTGGGTTGATAATGAATCAACAATGGTACACTCTTGGGGTTGGTACATTTTGTGACCCCACTTTTTCTGCTCCCAGTTGAATTCAGCTATTGCTGTTATTTGTTTTGATATTATTATTCCTGTATGTGTTGCTGGGTTAAAGGGTCACTTCGTGATCCACAGCCTCGTCCCCCCTGACTTACCTCAAAAAAGTTCAGATTTTTATATCATCTGAACCATTAACATTAGTAATCCATGTGTACCTAATCTTACGTGCAAATTTGGTCGTATCTGAAAGAAATTTGCAATTTTGTATTTTCTGTCCATAAACGGACAGAAATTATAGTATAATGGTCTATAGGACTGTGGGAAACAAGCAATTGCTCATAACACAAAACTGCAAGGTCGGGATCAACTAAAAAGTTGTGAATAAGCTTTTCTCACAGATATCTAGTAAACAATGAATAAAATAGAAAGAGCTGGACTCACAAAATACACCTTTAACATTAAAAGTAAACATTAAGACAACTGTTTGGCCTTTTTTTTGTAATTAAAGGTTGCCCCCCTCAATACAGCATCATTAATTTCTGTGTTTACATGGCTACAGGGCATTATGGCCACACAAATTTCTTTGTAATCCTACCATTTTATTTTTATAAGGGTTTGTTTTTTATTTTGATGTGTATTTTCTTGTAGTTTAACATTATTGTAAATAATTTCTGGTAACCGTAAGCAAACCCATATGCGCTTCTAGCATCAAAAACTGAAAAGAAACTTACCAAAATATTTTGCAGATGAGATGAGAAAAATACAAGGTTTCTAATGGTACCAAAATCTCTGATTTGATGGGGTGAGTGGTGGGGTTAAGGCTGAGAAAGTGCCTCTTTAAAGGCACAATCAGAAAATCGAAAAAATAATCAAAAATTATATTTTTGCATGTTTGTAACAAGTTTCGGTACCCTAACATACCCCACAAGTTACAGAACCAAAAGCAACCTAATAAAGACAAAATCTGATATTTTAATCATTACTGTCAGTACGGACACTTACTACAACACGTAATTGAATGGAGATTCATATCTTTGGACACTCCTGTTTTCTTCGTTTTCTGTCAATTTTTCGCTTGGAAAAAAATAACTTATGGGAATTCTACACACTTATTCTTCACTTTTAAAGGGATTAGCAGAGATAATGCGAGAAAATCGAAAAAATGTGGAATGTTTTTTTTTTTAAACTTATAAATCAGGGATAAGTGTGTACAATTCCATATAACTGCTTTAGTGTTGAAACAAACCACCAAATAGTGAAAAAAATGAAATATTTGAGGATATTTGTCATGCCGTCTCCCGCAAATAGACATACAGCGACGGCATCTCAAAATTTGCACTAAACAGCTGATTGCGGTTTACACCAGTACAAAATAACCAAAGATCAATAATGTTTGTGTTTGAGGTCAAATTGTATTGATCATGGTGCACAATATCACACTGAAAATCTGTGATATACAGCAGAAAAGGCCTTTTTGATCTCAAGTCGGAATTTTGATACGCACGTATAGAAATTACAGAATCAGATAAAAAGTACTGCCTTGTATTTAATACACGGATTTCAAGCCAACCACTTGCAGGTTATGTTTGCAAATCCATGCCAGTAACAAAAATATAAAAATACTGAATTTTGATGATTTTTTGATTTTGTTTCGGATTAGCAAATGCATGTAATCCCTTAAGCTATTACATGCCAAATTTAAAATATTTTGCACTCTTGGTGGATCAATGATAGTGTTTAAATTATAAGAGAAGAGTAATTTATATAACATTGCATGAGGCATGAAATGCAAAAATTTATTAGGGCTGAAACTAAAAAAACCACACCCTGCCACTACCACAATCTGAGCCACAAAATTAATCTTACTAGTATAAGCTGCTGGAAACACAAAACAAGTAATAAAAATAATTACTAATGGTTACCTGAGCAGATCTCCCAAATCACTGGCCTTTTGACTGGTCCGCCATGGTAACCGGGACGGTGTTGCTGGAGCGTAACAATGATTGAAGGTAAAAAGAAACCATGTATTCTATTACTGTCTAGTTTGAATGTTACTACGCAGGACACATCAGGAGCTTAATATTGCAATTACAAAAACCTTTTGGCGGTAATTGCAGTTAAAATATTTTTATGTTTTCCCCTTTAAAATATGCCTTATAAAAAGGTTTATAATTTGATTTTAATTGATTTGAATTACTTCAGAATATTCTATCATAAAAGAAAACATGGATAAGAATTAGACATTACAACATTAACCCAGAGAAATTAAAATCATCAAAAATTACTTAAAGGTGCAAGAGAGATTTTTGAGGCAACCAAAATATTGTGTGCATAATAGTACATTTCAGATAGGGAAATAGCCCACTCATACATTTCTTACCTTGTATTTGGAAAACTGAAAATGCCCCTAAACGAAGTGGGCAAAAGTTGATTCTGATTTTGATTATATTTCCATATAATAACACATAGGCTGAATTTCGTATTTGCCTCCAATACGAAATTAGAAATTTCAAAATGTTTACCAAAGACACATTTCTTCAGCTTAATCCTTTCGGATGGGATTATTTCTGATGAAAAGCTTTACATAAGGGAAAAATCAGCACTTTCGATTTTTTTAGGACACCTGATATGTGAAATCTCTCGCTGCCACCTCTAAGTACAATGATTGCCTACAAGACGGCATCATACTAAAGATTGACCCTTTAAGCTTAAAGGAAAGTTGTTCCCACCGGGGGTTAATATAAACAAGCAAAATAGAGCAAACATGGCAACAACACAAAATTCACCACAAAAAATTACATTGATTTAAATAAAAATAAAATATAGGAATCATTTGTATTAGGGGGCCATATGTATTTGCACAAACGAGATAAATCGAGGATGGTCCAGCACCCCCATCAGACTACGCGGATCCACTCCGTAGGCAAAACAAGGTGTATGATGACAGGGTAAAGTGCGCAATCCAACAGAGCCAGCCGCCCCCCGCGTGCCAAAATACAAATAAGCCATGCATTGCATACGGCAAATTAGCACGATCATTACACTAAATATAGCAAAGCAGACAAGACACTGCAGCTAATTATAAGAGTAATAAAACCAATCCCTTAAAAAATAACCACCCCACCCCCACCCCATTCCCTACCCCCCCCCCACCCCCCAAACGGTATTGTCTTTATTAACAAGATTGGTCCCTGGGACACAGACCCTGTGAATGCTTGATGAAGATCCTCTGGGATAGGTCTTGTTTTGAGAAGATCCCCTGCGTGTCAATAGTTCCAAAGTAATAATCAACAATTAATAGTGCAAAGGAACCAGTTTTTCTTGCCTAACATAAAAAGCATGAATTCATAGAGGATGTAAATGGTGTATTATTTCACTCGGAAAACAACACATATCATTCACTTGCAGTATCTTCTAAAGCATTAAGTAAGAAAAAAGGCACGGGGAGTAGGACATGCCAACCTAACAGCAAACCAAAAACGCATAAAAATTCCGAGTAACCCGAGTGCCTAGTCTTATCAAAGAACTTAATGGTAGGAGGGCGCGCTTAAGCACATCGAACGGTTACAAACACACTTGACCTTAAAGGCTGGGCGTGGATCACAAATGTTTTAATCTAATGACCCTTATTGGAAATTGCCACTATTTTTGCAGCCATAGGTTAAGGTATCCCCACTAACCTCAATGGATTTTAACATCAATAATTTTTTTCTTAAATTTCATTGATATTACTAAGATCTTTGAAAAGAAGGTTTAAGAGCTGATTTGTAATACCCACCAATACAGAGACTGCCATAGGAAATACACATGCAGTTCCACAAATTACAGTTGGAAATCCCCAATGCCCAAATCAAGAAGATCGGTGTCCTACCCCCCCCAAAAAAAGGGAAATTGTCCTGATGTTGGGCCCAAGAATACAGAATGAAAGCATTAAGGCAGCATTTAGAAGCAATTATGAGGTCCTCCAGTGGGAAAAGTCCAGCACTTGTGATCATTAGGGACGTTAAAATTGTGAGTTCGAGCCTCAGAGTGGTCAACATGTTTTATCCATGGGCAAGATACTTAATCTCCTGTTTCGACCCAAGCAAATTCTGGGGAGCTTGGTTTAGGGGGAATGTTTCAATCTAAATGCTGATAGGATTGTGCGCTTGTAAGGCAGTCTTTGAGCATGCCACCTAGATTAGGCAATTTGTTGATTGATGTGACGATTGGACTGAAGGGAGTAATACTAATTGCAGACGCACTGTGAGACTGTTGATGGAGATTAAGTACATAAAAAATGGATGATTTAATTATTTTTAGTAACGTTATATGAATTGCATTTAGAGTGGGAGAAAAACGCTTTGTTCTCGGATCCCAACTTGGAACTCCTGGAGAAATTTCCTAATGGTTACCAATGTATTTAGATCACCACTGAAGTGAATAAGCGATACGGCCGTATTTAATATTAAGATGATGATTTAGGACTTTCTGTAAAAGTCATAGCATGGTTTTACTTATGGGGACCGATTACGATAGCAGGCAAACAAGTTCAAAACAAGTTTGAGGTTTTTCTTTTGAACCTGTTGTCAATGAAACATTCCCAGACGTTCCCGTAGGTGGTCTCCAAACCGATCCAGTGAAAAATTTGAGAGAAATTACATATCCTAAAAAAATTCCTCCTGGTCACTTTAAAAAGGTATGTTACCTTTGATAGTCCTTAACATGGTGTAAGATCATTATGAGCAACAAATTAATTGCAAAATGACCCAATCTGATCCACTACCAATATAGAGAATGGCGATTATTGTACCCCTACCCCTTAAAATAGCTTTCTAGTAAGAAACATTATTTTCTTGGTATAAACTTGCTTTCAATGATTTTCGAAAACTTTATACAATGCAAAAGGAAAGATATGCAAAGATTGGAACTGACAAGCATCCAGAATTGGCTTTATTTCTCATATTTTTTACTATATAGGAAGAGAAGTATATATTTTAAAGGCTTAAAATTCAGGCGATTTTCACTGGAATTTGTCAAAGAATCAACATTTGAGTACATTTGGTCATTGCAATGATCCAAAATGATTTTTTTTTTCACACAGGTGGACCCTTACCTACTATATGAAACCATAAAAGTGGTTTCTTTTTAATTCTATAGTTTCGATATTAGTACAACCACAACCCCTACCTTTAAGAAAAAGGATTTAGTTACCGAAGCAAAATTTTAACACTTTCCTTCCTAAAGCTACTTCACTGCATTCACCTTGCTTTATTTTAGTTTGACCTTGTCAGTACAACGTTCAAACTCTCCTTTGGTAGCAATATGAACTACGAGGGCTAAAATTCATATATTGCAATAGCTGCTATATAATAAGGTATGTTTAGGGGTACAGGGGTAACATATTTGACAGAAAGAACATGATAGAGTCACTATAAAGGATTTATTTAATGGATAACGAAAGAATGATATCACAATTTATTTATTCATATCCATTTTCAAGGATTTCCTGTAAAAATCATTATGTTCATTTAAGATATTTAGGATTTGGTGTAGAAATCTACAAAACATGGTCAAATTACGTTTTGTACAGGCGGTATACGGAAATGAAAGAGATTCTATTGCCTGGGTGAAACATGCTCCGATCTTACCGATACTTTAGGTTTGCAATAGCATATACCCAAGGAAAATTCCCCAGGAGTTCCAAGTGGATCCGAGAAAAAAAGCATTTTTCGTCCCACCCAATGCATATATAACTATGTAGCTACTCCGTAATGGTACAGACAGCCCGTGTGTATACTACCTATCTACGCGGCAAGAATTAATACACAGAATCGTGGCCTGCAAGTGTATGTCTAGTGTGTAGGTTATTTGTGTCTACTCAGTTGTTACTGTATGGCCACTAACATAAAGAATCTGGCCATGTATTCTGTGATGTTTTGATCTCCAACCTACCTCGTTCAATAAATGAAGACGACACAGCAAGGCCTATATTGTGATATGACAGTGGGTTTTTTCGTGTGATCGCCTTTCGCTGCTCACTGAATTCAAATCTACAATAGAAGGAAATTTAAATATTAGCCTATTTAAGACCTTTAGTCTGGTCTCCATTACTCAAGTTGCATCTAAGATTTTGGCTTAAAGGGCCATGGTCCGATTGCTAATACCCTCATCCCCAGGGATCCCAAATTTTACCGGAAGTGGTCAATATTTTGGTGTCAGAAGAAAGTTACTATTTTTCTCATTTAGTCTGTGAAATCATATCAGTGGGTAAAGGATGTTTGGTTTGGATGTTATTAGCAAAAACATGCCCTATTTTTGTTTACCAATATTATCTTTACATAGTATAGTATTCAATGGGGTTTAAAAAATGACGATTTTAGCTCCCATATATTAGAACAGATTGGAATATCAGGTATTGGGATCAAGGACATTCAATCAAGAAGAAAACTTTATATAAAAATTATAATTAAATCAGGCCATCCGCCTTTAACTATAATCAGACACAGCACTCTCTAAAGCGAGCAAAGAAAGAAGTTGCGAAAGCTATGAAGGAGGAGGCAGAGAAGGAGCTGAGTGAGTTGAGAGAGAATCCAAACAAGGTATATAAGATAGTGAAGGCAATGAAAAAGGATGGAAGAGATGTTGAAGGGGGAAGATGTATGAGAGGAAGTGATGGAAAGTTGAATTTCAGTGAGAACGATAGAGGCAGAGTCTGGAAAGAGCATATGGAGAGAATCATGAATGAGGAGAATGAGTGGGATCAGAAGGTACAGGCTGATGTGGTGGAAAGTCCAGTTTAAGAGGTCCACCGTGGAGAAGGGTGGAAGGCAATAAGAGAAATGAAAAAAGGAAGGGCGGTTGGACCCTCAGAGGTGAGTGCTGTGATGATTAGTGCGAGGTGGAGATACAGGGATTGATGTGATGATGGAAGTTGTGTCAGAGAGTGTTGGATTTGTGAGGGATGCCGGTGTAGTGGCAGTGAGTGTGGTAATTCCATTTTTAAGGGAAAGGGGATGCATGAGTTGTGGGGGCAATATAGGGGTGTGAAGTTTTTAGAGCATGCAATGAAGAATTGTGGAGAGGGTTCTGGAGAATAGGATTCGGAAGATAGTGAAGTGGATGAGATGCAGTTTGGGTTTGTGCCGGGAAGGGAACGATAGATCAGTGTTTATTTAAGAGGTTGCAAGAGGAATACCAAGCTAAGGGAAGAACTGTATATGTGTTTTGTAGACTTGGAGAAGGCATTTGATAGGGTACCTAGGAAAGTATGGGAGTGGCGCTGAGGAAGAGAGAGATACCAGAAGTTGGTTAGAGCATCAGGAAGTTTCGTGTATGAAGGATCCAAAACGAGAGTTAGAGTGGGGGTCTGATTTGCAGAGGAGTTTTGAAGGTCAAGTGGGTGTGCATCAGGTTCTGTCTTTTCGCCATTGATTGTTGCAATTGTGATTGGATGGTGGTCACAGAGAGTGCAAAAGAAGGTTTGCTGAGTGAGATGTTGTATATGCTGATGACTTGTTTTTAATGAGTGAGACAGTGAAGGGACTGAGGGATAAGTTTTGGAAATGGAAGACGGCTTTTGAGAGTAAGGGTCGAAGGTAAACCGTGTGTGTGTGAGACAAAAGTGCTGGTGAGTGGGGCGGAGAGGGAGGTGTAGTGAGTATGTATACCCTGTGGGGTATGTTGTAAGATAGTACACAACACAAATTCATGTGGTGGAGAAATGTGGGAAATGGATCCATGGATTGCACAAAGATGAAGAGAGTGACCCCTAGTTGGGGGCAAGAGTTTTGTGGTGTAGAAGATTTGAGAAGGGAGCTGTAGGGATGTGGAACAGGAGAAAAGTTGTGTGCTGGGGTGGAGTCAGCAGAAGGAGTTCTCATACCTAGGGGATAAGGTTCGTGGGGTGTTGGAATGTGAGGTGGCTGTGTGACAGCGAGAGTGAGGTATGGGTGGTGAAGTTTAGGGAATTGGGAGTTGTTTGCAGTTGGCATGGGAAAAGATATCCTTTGAAGCATGAAAAGGAATGGTGTATAATAGCTGTGTGTAGATCATGATGCTGTATGGGAGTGAGACGTGGTGTCCTGAGCTAAATGAGATGGGGATTTTGGAGGAGGACAGAGAGAGCAATGATGAGACAATGTGGTGGTGTGAAGTTTATGGGACAGGCTGAAGACTGAGGACTTGATGCAGATGTTTTGTTTGAAGAGGCCGTTGGACGTGGCGAAGGCGAATAGTGTCCGTTGGTATGGGCATATGTGGTGAGGAAGGATGACAAGCATGTTGTTCAGAAGGGCTTTTGAGTTCGATGTGAGGCGGTTTGAGGATGAGGGGACATCCAAAGACTGGAAGAAACAAGTGGAGGAGGATAGTAGGAGGGTTGGGTTGAGGATGGAGGATGCATTGATCAGGGTGAAATGGAAGGAAGGAGTCAGGGCGGTTGCTGCAATGTGAGTTGAATCCGGCCACACCCGTTGACGGGGACAAAACCGGATTTAAACTTTGGTTTAGTAGTTAGTAAATCAAATGGCAATAATTTAATAATAAATTATTAAGTTTTTCTAGACCTTTAAATGCTTTAATACTCAAAATTGTGAATTTTTCCGCAGATATCAAATCCCCCGCCAAATTTTCACACCCTAAACGTGGTCCTAGAATCATGAAAATTTCACAACGCATGTATTGTAAATTCTATGGGCTTGGAGCCAGTTTTTGATAAGTGGTATAATTTTTTTATTTATGGGTGTTTCAATGCTTACCATCAGCAATTTCAATTATTTCTTACAAGGGGCACAAATACACGGTTGTCATGGCACACGGAGCGACAGTAGAGAGACAAACCCTCCCATAGCCCCACAGATTTTACTAATGGTACAAACTTATAATGTAAAACTTAAACTTCCACCTAATACTCATTCAATGGGTCAATTTTGGCGGGGGTTTTCATATTTTGCATTTACCAAAAAAAGTTTGTTGAGACCTTTAATACCTTCCTAATTTGCATACAAAAGCATACGACTCGTTAAGTAGCCATTTCGCAAACCTTAACAGTTGTAAAATTACTTGATATATGACTTGCTATCTTGCATGTTAGTAAGTGATAATATGTGCACATCTATAATCTAGGGTAAATCGGTGAGTTCCCCCTTATCTAACAAATCCTTATGAAACACACCAATTTCAACAAATTCACGCTTATTCTGGCTCTACCTAGACTTCACCTAGACTCACAAACACCTATAGATTTTCCCCTTTAAGTGACTCTCTCAATTTTTGATTAGTTGTAATTACATAGTATGGTGATTTGTTTCTAATATTGTTTTCATTGATTTGGCATGGTGCAGAAAAACGTACACACTGTTACACATCCATTTTGTAACAGTAACAGTACAATAAACAGGTACTGGTTAGGTGTGCCTTAAGATCCCCAATTCGTACCTCTCCAGCAGTTAAAGTGACATGAGGGAGATTTTTTGAGGATACAAATTTCTCTCAATTTTCACTGGATCGATTGTAGAACCCACCTCCCTAAACTTTCGAAGGTTTATTTAACAAACATTACAAAAGCAAACCGCAACCTTGTTTTGAACTTGCTGCTATCGCAATCGTCACCCCTATAGAACCATGCTTTGACTTCTGTCGTGCACGACGAAGTACTACTAAATCATCATCTTATTACATAAATAGGGCGTTTCAGCTAATTTACATATTAGCCTATTTCCGATTTAGAAGACCTTTTATCTGGTCTCCATTACTCAAGTTGCATCTAAGATTTTGGCTTAAAGGGCCATGTCCCGATTGCTAATACCCTCATCCCCCAGGGATCCCAAATTTTAAATAAACCCTGGAAGTGGTCAGATTTTGGTGTCATAGAAATTACTATTTTTCCCTCATTTTAGTCCTGTGAATCATATCATGTGTGTACAGGATGTTTGGTTTGGATGTTATTTAGCGAAAACATGCCCTAATTTGGTTGACCAATATTATCTTTACATAGTATAGTATTCAATGGGGTTTAAAAAATACGAATTTTAGCTCCTATATCGAACAGATTGGAATGATCATTGGTAATTGGGATCAAGGACAAATTCAACCAAGAAGAAACTTTATCTAAAATTAATAATAAATCAGGCCATCCCGCCTTTAAAACTATAATCAGACACACACTCTTCCTGAGCGAGCAAAGAAAGTTGTGCGAAAGCTATGAAGGAGGAGGCAGAGAAGGTGCTGAGTGAGTTGAGAGAATCCACACAAGGTATATAAGATAGTGAAGGCAATGAAAAAGGATGGAAGAGATGATGAAGGGGGAAATGTATGAGAGGAAGTGATGTAAAGTTGAATTTCAGTTAGAAATAAGAGGCATATTCTGGAAAGAGCATATGGAATAATCATGAATGAGGATAATGAGTGGGATCAGAAGGTACAGGCTGATGTGGTGGAAAGTCCAGTTTAAGAGGTCCACCGTGGAGAAGGGTGGAAGGCAATAAGAGAAATGAAAAAAGTAAAGGCTTGGTTGGACCCTCGGAGGTGAGTGCTTAGATGATTAGTGCGAGTGGAGAAATAGGGATTAGTGATGATGGAGTTGTGTCAGGATTTTGGATTGGGGAGGGATCCCGTGGAGTTGGGCAAGTGATGGGTAATTCCATTTTTAAAGGAAAGGGATGCAATGAGTTTGTGTGCATATAGGGGTGTGAGTTGTTAAGCAATAATGAAGATGTTGAGAGGGTTCTGAGAATTAAGATTCGGAAGATAGTGGAAGTGGATAGATTCAATTTGGGTTTTTGCCAGGAAGGAACGATAGATGCAGTGTTTATTTAAGGAGGTTGCAAGAGGTAATACTCAAGCTAAAGGGGAGAAGCTGTATATGTGTTTTGTAGACTTGGAGAAGGCCATTTGATAGGGTACCGAGGAAGTGATGGAGTGGGGCGATGAGGAAGATAGAGATACCAGAAGTAGTGGGTTAGAGCAGTCATGAAGTTGATGAAGGATCCAACTAAGAGTTAGAGTGGGGTATGTGATTTGACCAGAATAGTTTTTAGGTCAACGGTGGTGTGAAATCCGGTTCTGTACTTTCTCCATTGATTTTTGCAATTGTGATTGATGTAGTCACAGAGCGTGCAAAAGAAGGTTTGCTGAGTTAGATGTTGTAATGCGGATGACTTGGTTTTAATGATTGAGACATTGAAGGGACTGAGGAGAAGTTTTGGAAATGGCAGAAGGTTTCGAGTAGTAATGGGTCAGAAGGTAAACCTGGAACACAAACGTTCTGGTAGTGGGGCGTGAGAGTGGGGTGTGGTAGTGAGTAAGGTAGACCCATGTGGGTAATGTGGGAAGAGAGTAAAGCAAATTCAGTGTGGTGTGAGAAATGTGGGAAATGGAATCCATGGTAAGATGCACAAGATGACAGAGAGTGACCTCCCTATTTTGGCCAAGAGATTTTGTGTGTGAAGATGTGAGAAGGAGCGAGGGATGGTGGAACAGGGGGAAAAGTTGTGTGTGGGGTTGAGTCAGTGAAGGATTCACATACCTAGGTGATAGGTTGTGGGGTGGTGGTTTGAGGTGGCTGTGACAGCGAGATTGAGGTATGGGTGGGTGAAAGTTTAGGGAATGTGGGGGCGTTGTTGCATGGGAAAAGATAACCTTTGAAGATTAAAGGAATGGTTTATAAGAGCTGTGTGAGATCAGTGATGCTGTATGGAAGTGAGACGTGGTGTCTGGAGCGAAAATGAGATGGTGGTTTTGAGAAGGACAGCGAGAGCAATGATAAGAGCAGATGTGTGGTGGGAAGTTAAGGACATGCATGAAGACTGAGGACTTGTGCAGATGTGGGGTTTGTAAGAGGCGGGTGGACCGTTTGGCGATGCGAATAGTGATACTTTGGTATGGGCATGTGGGGAGGAAGGATGACAAGCCTTTTTAGAAGGGCTTTTTGAGTTCGAGGTGAGCGGTTTGAGGTATTAGTGTACGTCCAAAGACTGACATGGAAGAAACAAGTGGAGGAGGCGAGTAGGAGTGTTTGGGTGAGGATGAGGATGCATGGAATCGGGTGAAAGGGAAGGAAGGAGTCATGGCGGTTGCTGCAAATGTGAGGTGAATCCTCCACCCCCGTTGACGGGGAACAAAACCGATTTAAAAAACGTTGTTTATTATAGTAATTAATCAAAATGGCAATAATTTTAATGAATACAATTATTAAGTGTTTCTAGACTTTTAAATGCATTTATCTCAAATGTGATTTTTCCCCGCAGATATCAAAATCCCCCGCCAAATTTTCACACGCTAAACGATGTCCTATAAAAGAATCATGAAATTTTGGCACAAAGCATGTATTTTGTAACTTCTATGGGGCTAATGGAGCCATTTTTGAGAGTGGTATATGTTTTTTATTTATGGGTGTTTCAAGTGCTTACCATCAGCAAATTTTCAATATATTATTACGCAAACTGTTGTCATGGCAACCGCGGAGCGACATAGAGACAAACCCTCCCATAGCCCCAACAGATCTTTACTAATGGGTACAAACTTATAAGTAAAACTTCCACCTATACTACTTCATTCAATGGTCATTTTTGGCGGGGGGTTTTCATATTTTGCATTTACCAAAAAAAATTTTTGTTGCCTTTACCTTGCCTAATTTGCATACAAAAGGTCATACGACTCGTTAAGTTACAATTTTCCGGCAAACTTTAACATTGTAAAAAATTAATCTTGATATATGACTTGCTATACTTGCGTGTTTAAGTGATAATATGTGCACATCTATAATATTAGGTGAATCGGTGGTAGTTCCCCGTAATCTAATCCTTTATGTAACACACAACAATTCAAGCCTTAAGGCCGTTCAATACTTCCCATGCAACTGCATTGCTTGGCAGGTAAATTTACGCAATGTTCCGTAGCTTTCCGTCACTTGTTCCTCCGCTGCACTTGTCTAATCGTTTACTGCAGCCAACCCAGGTCAGCTGCCGGCACAACGGGTTGCAGTACGTTGCAGTAAACTTACGGAAATTTGGCATAACTGCAACACTCACTGCACCCACTGCATCTGCTGCCCATCGCCAGTTAAAATATTTTCACTTGCGTTGCAGTACTGCTTGCTTTTGCAATACTGTCAAGTGATTGCAAGTGCAATTTTGATAGTCCTGTCTGCATTGCAGCACGGCACTGCAAGCATTGAAGTATGACAGCCTTATTCTGGCTCTACCTAAACTTCACACATATAATAACAAACCCTATATATCTTTAGTTAGTTGAAATCGCTCAATGTTTGATTCGTTTATACATAGTATTGTGAATTTTTGGTTCCTAAATATTGTTTTCATTGATTTGGCATGGTGCAGAAAAACGTACACAACACTTTCCATCATTTTTGTAATACCAGTACAGTAGCAGAACAGGTAACTGGTAGGTGTGGCCCTTAAGGCCCAATTTCGTACCTCTCCAGCAGTTGTGCCATGAGATTTTTGTGAGGATACAAATTTCTCTCATTTCACTGGATCGGTCGTAGACCACCTACCTAGAAAGTTTCGAAGGTTTATTAACAACAGTCAAAAGAAAAACGCAAAACCTTGTTGAACTTGCCTGCTATCGCAATCGTCCCCCTAGAAAACCATGCTTTGACTTGTCGGATCGTGCGACGAAAGACGTACTAAAAATCATTTAGTACTAAGACGGACGTATTCAGCAATTCACAATAGGTGTGATCTATTACATTGGTAGCATTCCAATATGCAAAAAACGGGTTTAGTCAACAAAAATTGGGGGCGCTTTTTCTGGGAAATCTCATCGTGTCTCTTTAAGGTCCCATTTTCTGAAGCATAATTCAGTTGTCAAAACTGAAATTTAGCAAAGTTCAGTTTCAAAGCTGCAAATTTCTCAAAAAATTTCAGTTCCTAAGCCTACTTTGAGAGGACAAAATCAGTTCCAGGCCGTTCCCAAGCCCCAAAGGTCAGGCGCACATCCCTACCGAAAAGTAATGAGCACCTCCCCCCCCAAAAAAAAATCCCAAAGATAAAAACTGGCAGCCAGGGGAAGTAATTAGTGGTTTGTACCTATATTCATATGCGTGTACACATCTTCAAGCAATACAGTAAAAATATTGAATTCGGAATTTGCCTCAGAAATAACAGATACGTTAAATGAATTGCTACTGCAATATTTTCAGTACACATATTGGAAGAGTGTAGAAAGAAAGCATTAACTTACTATGATGAGGAGGACTCCCAATAGTTGGTCACAGCACTTGGTCATCATAATCATCACAATCGTCTTCCTCTTCAAAGTGCCCATCATTTCCTCCAATCACAACATCTGTGCAAAGATCGTACCTTACATCATTACACAATTACCCATCATGGCTTAGATAAAGGTTCTCTAACGATTGAACCAGAAACTATAACTTAAAGACATGTCGAGAGGGATCAAGTCTTAGTTAAGGTTGTAAATAGTTGTATATATCTTGATTAGGCGTGATCAGAGATTTCTGATGAGGGCGCACTCATTTCAAACAAATCACGTTTTTTTGCATTGTACATAATGTTTGCCATACTAATTCATTCTATGTGGATGTTATCTATAATTAGGTAGAAAGATCCTAATCAAAAATGTGTTTCCTTCTTAAAGAAATCAATTTTCTCTTTTTGTCCTCCAGTTTTTAGTAAATTTTCAAACATGAAAAATCCAAAATGCTAATTACCATATTTTAATTGTTTGTTTCTTTAAACAAAAAAACAAAAAAACCGAAAATTAAAAAAAAAAAAACTTAAAGAAATAAAAAAAATGGAAACCTTGATTCGATACAGACCAGGGATCAGGCAAGATTACAAACCTCTTTTACATAGGGATTAAGGAAAGTAATTGTTAATGGTGCAAGAACATGGTTGATGTTAATTGACCAGTAAGGCTGTGAAAACCATTTTTGCCATTTCTCAGTTTCTATTTTTTGGACCAAAGTGTCCATTTTTGATGCACAAAATCTCCAGTTTTGTTTCTTCAATAAAAATGCCCATTTGCAGAGTGTTAATTAGATGAGACTGATTGTACTGACGTTTTTTATTTTTTTAAAAGTCTACCCCGATTGGAGTATTAGCATTAAACTTTAAGAGCTGTGAAATTCTTTGTAAGTTTCATATTTTTGAATATTAATCAAAACCTTTTCATAAAAGAAAAAACTTAAAATAGTCAGTACAAGGCAAATTGTGTAATTATCATAAATACAAGATTTGTTTGATTTGGTCGGGAGAACGCATCAAAATTTCATCAAAATAGCAACCATTGGCAGCCATATTGGATCTCTCATGTGACTAATTATTAATAAAGTGTAGATTGCACATAATTCAACATATTTTTTACTTAGTATATTGTATGAAAGACATGAAAAAAATGGTGAAATTAGACTTGAGTTATTAGGATCTTTTCTACATTAATACGGGGTCTGTCTGTCGTTGTCTGCCAGGTCTATTTGCTGGGAGACCGAGGGCCGCACATTCCTGAAACTTGGCTGGTGGGTGCCCCTTACCGTCCGAAGACCGAGTTTGTATTGGTTAGTGGATCAAATGTCATCAGGGATATTCAAGGTCAAGAGGTCAAATAGGGAAATGTGGTATAAGGACATGAAAAACTTGGTGGGAGGGTCGATTGTTGATGCCGCAATTCATCAGGGGTCATTCAAGCCAGGTGATCGTGAAACTACACAGATCGAATCTGTGGTAGAGGGATATAACCCTCTACCACAGACAAAAGGTAATTGCATTGCATTTCAGCGTGTTTACTTTTCCTTATTTACGAAATTTATCGTGCTCTAAAAACCCTTTCAAAATGTTTTCATAACTTCACGTGTATAAATAACATCAAGTGACGTATAAGGTCATGTCAAACTACTTTTTACACAAGGGAGACTAATCCAGTTTTTGTCATTGTACATATCCCGAAATTCACCATGTTCCGATACCAACATACGGATAGCACTTCGCACATTGCAGGTTTGGCGAGAATATTTTCAGGGTATCTCGGGATACTCGCGCAGACCAGTGAACCTTGTGTAAATCAGTGACTAGAACGGCATAGCTTGCTTCATCAAACTCTACGCAGAATAACAAAATAATTCTTACTTATCTATTATTAACAATCATTTTTAAATTGAAAATTAATAAAATATGAATGGCATATTAACCATTTGCAAATTTCATGTGCCTTTTCTGATGGTAACACTTCCATATTTCACCAATTTGATGAAGTTTAAGATGCACACTGATATCACAATAACAGGGAATGTTAAAATTACCTCAGGTCATTTGTGTTAAAGATTGTTTATAAACAAACATTGATTCTGTATGGAGTGAAACAATCCAGTTTTTCTTTTTTTTCACGAGCTTTCTATTTTTGAAATCTTTGTGATGTTTTGAAAGTTAACAATTGTGTCTATTAGATTTTGTAATAATGGCACTATTTTGAAGAAGGGAAACAAGTCCATCAACCAGGTAAAATCAGGTATGTAATTTTGTGTGTAACACGCTGAAATGCAATGCAATTACCTTCGTCTGTGTTAGAGGGTTATATCCCACTAACACAGATTCGATCTGTGTATCGTGAAACCCAGGTGATTGCGAAACCCGGGGACTGCCCAGTTTTCATATAATTTTTATTGTAACAAACCTGGTGAAAAGGTGATCCTTCTAGTGTGTGGACTTCCTCCCTCTGAATTTGTAGCTTCTGTCAGGAACACACTACCCTTTGCATCTATTTGCTCTTCACTATCATCATCCTACCATAAACACAAAAACAAAGCACTATACAATGTTGAATGTTACTTAAACCAAAACCCAGTTGCATGAAGTTGTTTAAATCTCCATTCAACAGCCATTACTTTTTACACCACAAACAAACACACTCTCCTCACCCTCCTCCTCCTCCCCTTCCAAGTCCAATCAATACGTTCATGTGCAAATGGAATTATTTTCAATAAAAAAGCTTCAATTGTGTTTGTAGATTTTTCCAAGGCTTTTGACAGTGTAAACAGGGATGTAATGCTGCATATTCTCGCCAACTACGGTGTCCCAAATGAGACTGTCAAGGCAATTGCCATCATGTATGATAACCCATATGGCTTTGTGCAGACCATGGATGGGCCCACAAAGGAGTTCCTAACAACTACTGGAATCCTCCAAGGAGATACTCTTGCTCCCTATCTCTTTGTGGTCATGGTTGATTACATCCTCAGACAGAGTCTTGACATCATGAACGATAAAGGACTCACCATCAAACCCAAGCGTTCTAGACATCACCAAGTCAGTATCTCACAGACCTTGACTATGCAGATGATCTAGCTCTAACAGCTGATCTGATATGTGGTGCACCAGATCTACTAACATCACTTGAGAATGCTGCAGACAAAGTTGGCCTACATCTAAATGCCAAGAAGACCGAATATATGACTGTCAATGAGGAAGATGATCATCAACCTATCTGCACAACAGATGGTAGCCAACTCAAAGAGGTAAAGGACTTCAAGTATCTAGGGTCCTATGTTGCCGACAGCAAGAAAGACTTCCTGTCACGCAAAGGACAAGCTTGGAATGCCTGCAATAAACTACACCACTTATGGCAATCTGGTATCTCCAATTCAACCAAGCTGAAATTCTTTAGAGCCTGTGTAGAGAGTATCCTGTTATATGGATCTGAGACCTGGACCATGAAGAAAGAGCTACAGGATAGACTGGATGGCACCTACACCAAGCTTCTTAATGCGAGTACAAAACATATCCTGGCGTGAGCACAAGACCAAAGCACAGATATATGGAGATATCCCTCCAATTTCATCTTCTGTTGCCCAACGCCGTGCACAATTTGACGGTCACTGTCATCGTGCGTATGATCAAGTAGTCTCAGATGTCCAATGTTGGAATGGTTTCTGTGCCAAAACAGGGGTCGTCGCCCCTTTAACTACATTGATGTGATTGCTCGAGACATCCAGTAGGATCCATCAGACATCCCCAACTTAAAGACAAACAGGGACATTTGGCGCCACATGGTGAACAGCATCTCGGCTGCGGCCGTTAGGTAGGTAGGAATTATTTTACAAGAAAATACACATTAGAGGTGATTCCTTTTGTATGTATGCTGTTTGACTGATCTGTCACCTTTGTGGTTAATACAATGAGTATGAGTTCATGTAATAAGTGAATTTTAACACACTCGGTGATAAAAACATTACAATTTAATTATAACAAGGCTGAAATCTTAGTTAGTTTTTGGCATGATAATATGACTTCCGCGTACTGTGATTCAGCATTTTGTGTGTAAAAATGTGTTTTTCGTTCTGTCTAGGTCTTAAATCATTTGAGAGCAAATTAAAGGAATTGTATATTTTGTCGAAAATGAACCCGTGTCTCTTTAAGATTAATCTTTTTTTTTTAAATAGGGTCCTGGAACATCTATTGGATCATTGAACTGACTGGTTGATGAGATCTTGGCTAATACCTTCTTGTCTTGTATATAATACACACCTCATCATCTTCAGATGAAGATGTGCTATATTCTTCTGAATCTCCCTCTTCTTCCTCCCCTTGCCCTTCCTCCCCATCACCATCCCTGTTGGCATAGTGAGATGTCAAGACGACTTCTGGTCCATCACCTAGATTGAAGGGAAATTGGATGACTTGGAACACTTTCTCGACCCTCTTGATGACACCACAAGTTAATCAGAATTAAAGGGATTAGCAGCAATTTGCTAATCCGATACATCGAAGAAAAATCATAAAAATTTGTATTTTTAAATTTTTGTTACTGGCATGGATATGCAAACATAACCTGCAAGTGGTTGGCTTGAAATCCGTTTATTAAAGACAAGGCAGTACTTTTTATCTGATTCTGTATTTCTATAAGTGCGTATCAAAATTCCGACTTGAGATCAAAAAAGCCTTTCCCGGTGAATATCACAGATTTTCAGTGTGATATGGGCAACCTGGTCAATACACTTTGACCTCAAACACAAACATTATTGATCTTTGTTTATTCTGTGCCGGTGTAAACCGCAATCAGCTGTTTAGTGTAGATTTTGAGACACCGTCGCTGTATGTCTATTTGTGGGAGACGGTATGACAAATTTCCTCAAATACTTTATTTTTCCACTATTTGGTGGTTTGTTTCTACAATAAAGCTGTTATATGGAATTGTAAACACTTATCCCTGATTGATAAGTTAAAAAATGCATTTCCACATTTTTTTGATTCTCTCGCATTATCGCTGCTAATCCCTTTAACAGCTTGTTGGGTCATTTGGAGCATTTCCGTGACCGTGGAGAGCAGAGCATCATTTCTCTTTAATCCTTGTAACAAGACAAACGCTTTGGTTACCTTTTTACAGCAATCCAAGATGTTTGACACCTGTATTATGAATTTCCCCCTCCTGGATCTGCCCACACTTTCACGAGGGGCACCCCCGTTAAATTTATTCATAAACCTTCATAGAAGACAATCCATTAACAAATGATGCTCTGCTCTCCATGGTCACGGAATTGTCCCAAATGACCCAACTAACCACCCCTGCTGGGAAAAGTTTGTTTGCAAACCTTCAGTTGATGATGGTGCATTTTGGTGTAATGAGCAAATGTTTATTGCCATCACCCATAGGCCATTGCTGTAATTTCTGTTCATTACTTCTGCATTTGTAGATTAGAATATTTAGGTTAGGATATGCATCACTTGGTGCAGGAGGTCCCCGGTTCAAGTCCCAGCAGGGCCATTTGCAGGGATTTAATCAGGTATTAAATTCTAGATTTGATTTGTATAGGGACTATTGATTAAAACTGAATTTCCAGTCTCCTGTGATTCATTTTGACTTGCACATACAAACCATGAGAATATCCCATCCTTCGGAGGGGACATTGAGCTGTCAGTCCCATGTACATGGAGAATCACCCCTGTACATGTAAATCGCAGCCACTTTCAATAAGAATAGGGTGTAAACCCCTGGATGTCCCAATCCGTCCTGGAACCCTGGGCATCATTGGAAAGCAGTGTTTGAACACAATAATTTAACCAGGCTAAAGGCGGCAAATAAAATCTTGCTGTGTAAACTGAATCTGCACATAAAATTAAAGGCTGGGTCTGAGATTTCCTGATGCCACTCTCAAATTAGAGAATAAATGTATGATTTTGGGAACCAGTACTCTCTTTACAATGAATTGAAACCAAGGCGATACCATTATTTTATATAATTGTGTCGCCGGTTTCAATTCGTTGTAAAGAGAGTACCAGTTCACAAAATCATACCTTTATTCTCATTCTTAAACACCTTTAACATTTAAAGTCATCTTTAACCCAGTTTTGCGTTACTTTACGGTTTAAATACAACCAGAAATGACTGCCACCACCCAGTGACAACAATCGAACAACCCGTTGAACGCAACGAGATGCAACGTTGGCAGTCGCGCGCGAACGTAGCAAAACGCGGTATGACGCGAGCGCTTCAACCTAAAAATAACGTCAAAACGCAGCGCGTACTACCTGGGTTCAATTGTCGAATTGAACCCGGGCAACAGCCAATGAAATTGCTTACATTTTCACAGCTGTTTCAGAATTTCTAATAATTCACATTTGTTTTTGCACATACATAATGCCTGGTTACATACTAATCACTGTATGAAATAGCTAAGGTCAAAACGACATCCTTCTTAATGAAAATCGCAACTTTGCAATCAAATTTCAAGTCCGGATTTTTTGTTAGTATCCTAGTACTATTATCATACACTTAAATGTTTACTACATGAAAACAGAAAGTCCAATTCATCTCAAATTTTGGAATTGGAACAATTTAGGTGACTATCTTTAATTCTAGTTGACTATCTGTAATTAGTGCACAGAAATATTTCAAAATCTCTGAAAATGTACTGTAAGCACATCCATTACCCAAATCAATAATTCACATTATATTAAAAAACAATTTTTTGTAAGTCAGGATGATGAAGCTGTGAACCACAAAATGCCCCTTTAATAGGCCACAATATATTGCTTAGAGAAATCAGCATCTATCACCAACCTAATTTACCATATTGTCCATCTCGTATCCTTGTTGTCTGATGACCTTCAACCCCAGCATCCCCACCAGCAGATCCCAAACCTTGTGTGGAATAATCACATTCTATAGCTTTGAGAGATTCCTGGTTCCCAAGCCTAGCTGAGGACTAAACAGAGAAAGAAAAAGAAAGGCATGAATAAGGTTAAAATTTCTTTAAAGTGACAAGAGGAGATTTTTTTTTTAATATGAATTTTTCTCAAATTGCACTGGATCGGTTGTAGACTACCTACCAAGAATGTTTCAAAGGTTTATTGGACAAACAAGTACAAAAGAAAACTGCAAGCCTTGCTATCGTTATCATCCCTAAAGAAAACCATACTAAATCATCATCTTATTGCATAAAGATGGCTTATTCGACTTATTCACTTCAGGTGTGATCTACAAAAATGTAATACATTGGTAAGCATTCCAAATATGCAAAAAATCATGGGTTAAAAAAAAATTGGGGTCGCTTCTTTCTGGAAATGTTCTGATGTCTCTTTAAGGAATTTTGTTCAATAAAACAATATTGAGACACAATAAAATATAGTCATTTTCTAATATTTGAAAACAATTCTACAGCCTGGGTTTTGTACAATTTCTTGTAAAAACAATAAAAAATAAACTTTAGTACTCGTTAAGCACAATGACATTACAGACAGCTTATACCACCTTCCCCCTGCATGCTTTTGGCACAGATATTGAAAGCACACTGTCAGTATGTTGGTTTTGAATTTTAACACAATATTCATACTTTGTTTCATCACCTAATAGGCTTTTGTTTATCCGCACGTGAAAGTAATTCCATTGCCACGAGCGTGCGCCGCGCATACATCACGCACTGCACCCGCTGCGGTAGTGTTGCTTACAATTGCGTCCACACTATTCTATATCAATTCGCAGTGTGAAGAGTCTTGTCAATTTGGTTATGAACAAAGTATAGGTTAAACACCACTAACTCACTTATACACAGTAGTCTCGGCCATATGAAAGAACAGAGGAATACTTAAGTTTTCCTCTGAATATGGACCCAGGGTAAGGAATAAATAAACAAACAAAGTCTACATGGAAAAATGGCAACTTTTGTTTTTCACATCTAAAATGCTCACAGAGGAAATACAACAATATGAGCCAAAGTACAGGCTAAATTCACCAAATGACCAAAATTAATGTTCAACATAATTATGATGACGAGAATATTTTTGAAATCATAATTGATTGATTGATTGATTAATTAATAATTGATTAATTCATTAATTCATTAATTCATTGTTGAAAATATCTCATTTTTTCAGATGCCCAATACTCTAAGTAACCAGTAGTACATGAAGCATGGCTTTTCACTTACCACAGCTGAAGATCTGCCGTGTTCATCTTGCCTATAGCGACAGAGTAATGCCTCCATCCTCTCCTCCAGCCAAACCACACGCTTTCGAACTGGCATAACATCACCCCCTTCTTTTGTAACTTGTTCCAGTTCCAGTTTGGCATAAACAAGTTCTCTACTGAGCTTGCTTACAACCTGGGGACACAATTTTTATTCAAAATTATGTAAACACACCACCTAACTTATATGTTATAATACTCTTAAACACCTAACACAAATGCTGGTTTTGATATGCACATAAAAATGATTTAACTTTACCATCTAACATCTGTCAAATAACCATTGAGCTACATAGGGCTATTTACTGACATGGTTTATTTTTGAGGGGGTCAAATATCTATCTACTAAAATTACAAAATCACCTTCAAATGTACTAGACCAATTTCCTATGGCCTTTGACCTCAAATCTTGAACACCCATATGGATCAATCCTAATATATCTTCAGTAGCATTAATGAATACTCATATGTACAAGAAATGCCATTTAACCATTTTCAGTAATGACCTCAAATAATCGCTAGATCTTACTACCCATTTATTACCTATATCCCATTCCTCAAGGAGCATTCTGAGCAACTTTGTGAATACCAATCCATTTCTATGCAAAAGGAAGCATTTAAAGGGTTTAACAGTTTAACACATTGACCTCAGATGACCTTTGATCTCTTATCCCTGACACCCCATATGACCCATTCTTCAAATACCATTCTGAACAACTTTGCTGAATACCACTCATTTCTACACAAGAGGCTTATTAAGCATTTACAGAATGTCCTCAAATGACACCTATATGATCTTTGACCTCAAGTTCTTGCCTGACCCAAGGGTCATTTCACTAAAACCCATCAAGGCATGTGCATGTGCAACAAGAAGCATTTTAAAGGCTGACTCAGAGATTTCCCGATGAGGGCGCACTCATTTTTCAAAGAAATCATGTTTTTTGCATATACATAATGCTTGTTCATACTAATAATCACTGTGAAATAGCTAAGCTCAAATCGAAGTCTTTTCATATAGAAAATCACAACTTTGTTTATAAAATTCCGGATCCGGAAATTTTGTTATAAACGGTATCCTATGGCACTGGTTATACTGTGCATAAATGTTTACTGGATGAAAACGAAAAATGTGATTGATCTCTAACCTTAGAATTAAGCATTTTATGTAACTATCTTTAGTTCTAGATGACTATTTTTATTACTACACCAAAAAATTATATTTCAAAATCTCTGAGTCGGCCTTTAAGAATGTTTAAATAGAAAGACACACAGATAGGCAGACAGATAAACAAACAGAAGCTCTGCAGATGGCATCTGTTGAACTGAAATAGTAAATTTCCTGGTTCCCCCATTTGGATTTTCTCAATGTCATGTTAATTTCTTGATTTTTATTGCTAATTCCTCTATTTCCTGATCAGCAAACTCGTAGTAGTCAAGACTTCAATTGGAGCTAGTATGGAGTCAAACCAATTGATACCATAATTCCCCTCCGGAAAAAAGTAACTCCACTTATCACAGTACAAGTACCCTAAGCATAATGCTACCATTTCCTCTGACCTGGCCACTCAGCACCATCATACACCTGACCGCTCTTCCAGACATCAATCACTCCCTGTCTTGCAGCTAGCAAGGGATTCCATGGCATGTTGCCACCGGTCATATCTTGCTATACCTACGAACCAACTCAATCTGTATTAAAGTACACAACTCAATAGTAGATTTTAATTAGTTTTATTCATATCTTATTATTGAGTGAAATAATATGATTGTACAAAAATCATGAAAATGCTAAAAATTGATAATGGTCATTGCAGCGAGCATAAATGTTAATGAGCGTACGCGGTCGTGCCTCCCTTAGAATGTTTAAGACCCCCGTGATATTGGATTGTTCGATGACCTATGGGTGGGCGTGTACATTTTTTTCTTTTTGCATTTAGAAACCTACTGGATTGGCCGCTTTTTTAGAGTAGTGATTTTTTTTGTAAAATGTGAATGCTGAGAATAATAATGTTTATGAATTATTCGGTTAAAGGTGCCATATTTTTAGGTTTCTGGTGCACTGGAAACGAAAACTCATTGACATAAGTCTGAGCCGATCTCGTAATGCCATAATGTCAAACCCAACATCAAACTGAGCATGCATGCAATGCTGTTTTGCCAGAGACTAAAATCATCGAGCCAGTAACTTCAAACAACTGAGATGGGAGATGCGAAAACAGAATCTCTATAGGCCCCCTTGATGCCATCACAAAACTTATCAGTGTGTCCCTCGTCTAGCCCCCCCCTTATCTTTTGGAGATATCGCGGGATAACCGTCAAATTTTTTAGTTTCAATTTTTCTCAATCAGATGTTTTTAATCCTGAACTTGTGATGGATGATAAGCCCTCATTGTGTTATCAACAACATATGTGATTTTAGAGACCTCTAGGAGGTCTATTCCTCATAAACTTGAAATACAAAAAAACGCGGTCCACAAGCCGGTGGATTGTTGCAAACCATGTCGGTTTGGTGGGTCGTGGGTTGTGACGGATGGATAATTTGCAGCCCGGTTGGGATGACCCTGAAGCGGAATGGCTATCGGGTCACGTGGTAATGATGCAATGAGCCCTTTAATTTCTTCGATGGAATGCATTGAGTCTGGATTTGATTAGTGCTTTTCGACCCTATGGTATTTTCGTATTGCATAGACTGTTTGATTTGCGTCACTGGTTTTCACCGCCGATACGGGAGGGATTCCTGCGCCCTTTACCTGCGTTTGTTTTCACTGCGGTGAAGCCCTGTGTTTTAACCGCGGTGAAGCCCCTTCATCATCCTGAATCCCGGCCCCCATTTACGCACCGTCACGCCTAATTGTATTTTTTTTCGCATTCTTTTTAAAAATGATTTTTTACCATGGCATGGTCACAAGTCACAAAGCGTCGCATTAGGGTCACCAAAGATCCCATGGTGCGTCACAAAGTCCATGGGGTCACCAAGGTCACACCAGGGCACCAAGGCATCACCTGGGTCACTGAGGTCACACAGGGTCACAAAGGCTCCACATTGAGGGGCACAAAGACGTCACATGGGGTCGGTCACCAAACGGTCACACACAAGAGTCACCAAGGTCACACAAGGTCACCAGTCACACAAGCCGTCAACACCGCCCCACCCCACCCTTCCACGACGCATTCCACCCATGCCCACTCCGCACACACCCAACCCCCTCCCCGTTGATGCCACCTGACCGCCCCTCCAGCGCCACACCGATTGCTGAATGCGCTGTATAAATGTGATGTGAGCCGTCCAGTCATTTCATGGTAATGTTTGCGACGTTACTAAGGTCTCGATAGGGTCACGAACTTGGGTCACACGAAGTCACCAATGGGATCACACAAAGTCACCAAGGTCACACAAAGTCACACACAAGTCACCAAGGTCACACCCAAAGTCACACAAGGTACAGAAGTCACACAAGGTCACAAGAAAGTCACACAAGGCACAAGAAGTCACACAAGGTCACAAAGATCACAAAAGGTAACAAGAAGTCAACAAGGTCACACGAGGTCAACAAGGTAGTCACAGAAGTCAACAAGCGCTCACAAGTGTCACCAAGGTCACCCTCCCATGCACCGATGCCACATAACCCTGCCCCGAACGCACCCCACCCTTCCGACGCCCACCCCGACCCTACCAGATGACACCACCCAAACCCTCCCGACGCACTCCAACACCTCGTGATACTACACCCCACCCTCAGTTGCCCCTCGCCGATCCACCCCACCCTTCCCCTCCCATATGGATTCACACACCAGAGTCGGCAAGATGTTGCGTATCGTAGTGTTTTCAGTAGCAAAGATACTGCATATACGATGCCTAACATTTAGAGATACAGCAATTATGATATTTAATTAGCCTCATTTGAAACCTAATCCGAACTGTATCAGGAAAACTTTTCAAATGGCAAAGAAGATTGCGCCACACATTAATGGGTTTTTTTCGTGCCCATTAGTTTGTGATAGGAATTTTGCTTATCCGACGTACCGTTTAAAAATATATGTGATTCTGCTGTATTTTGAACCATATCAATTAGCTCATTTAATATGGACTTTGCCAACAAGGCCCCCCAGCAATCTATCAGAGTTCAAGAACTCTTTAACCTGCTCTTTCACCAAGTTAAATTCATTATACACCTTATGCGAATCCAGATATTTACAACAAGACCTGAGGGGAAAGGGTGTCCATTTGATCCCCGGCCAAAATAAGCTAATTAATATTCATTAATATGCCCAAATAATGCAGCAAACGACTACACCTATTATTGCGGCACCTCACTTATCATCCTATCAAGTTTGAAAGTAAATCAGCGATTAGTGCTTAAGCTAATATGCCCATATCAGTTTGAAGAAATACGCGGGAATAGCGTTTTTAGCCTGCCAGACTGCCAGAGACCCATTTTTTTAAAAAGGTGGCACACGGACATAAGGACGACATGGACACAAGGAATTTGCGACTTAGTATATGCCTCCACAAAGGAACATTCGTTCAGGCGACAAATGCAATTAAGTTGCCCCCCCGAAATTATGCACCAACTTAATCAGAGTCAAGAAAGAGAAATAACTTTCCACCACCCGACTTCCTTTAAGTTGCATCATCTGTATACACCTTCGGAACTTCAATAACTTGACACACAGCCTTGAGCGGGAAAGGGTTCTCATTTTGACCGGCCAAAATAAGCCTAATAATATCCTCATGAATATGACAACATAGCCAGCCAGAGCATTTCAAAAAGCGTTAACCGAAAGTCTGAAAACACGTATGCACATGCCAAATAGAGCTAATTAAAATTACAGGCATATGCAAATATGCAGCCAAAGGCTAAACATATTGCCAGCCCACCTCACTCTATCATCATCCTATAAAGTTTGAAGAAGTAAATCGGGCGGATAGACGGATAGGTTTAGCTCTGAGAGCATTTTAAAAAGGAATTAACCGAGTCATACAGACGGAACTTTAGACGGACGGACATACGGACGACGCGGCCGCCATACGGACACACAGAGTTTGGACTAGTATGTGGCCTCATGAACATTGTTCAGGTACAGCAAAAATGTCCGTACGCAAATCTAAAGTTTTCATTCTCATGGCCTAAACATACATACGCGTTACGTCAGAAATTGACAATCTTTGGGATGGCATCATACTCAAATTAATCAGAGGGCCGGGCATCTCTCTGCGAGTCTTTGGCCTACTTCTTCGATCCATTGTCAACAAAATGTCCTCGCAAATTTTCCTACCAAAAACTTGACACAAAACCGGCTGTTGGATCTTCTCAACGAGATTCGCGACGAGTTGAGCGGATCGTGTTTTTTCTTCTTATGGTTTAACACCGTCACAATGTGAAATGTATCGCATCCACCTTATAGACTCCCTTGGTATCACTTGCACCTTCAAAACAAACAGCCAGTGATTTAAAAATACCGCATATTTTCTGGCTAATTTGACAAAAATTACTCCTTTTTCCTTATTTCTGCCTTTTCCCTAAAAAACACCGCAATCTGTATCATATTTTTCTTAATATTGAAGATCAAATAACCCTTTTGAACAAATCTTGATTTGCAGGTGAAGTAAAATTATTGAAAATGTTGGAAATTATTCTACTTGCCCCCGATTGAAAACACTGCACGCATGACACGCTCTTCCTTTATTTACTTTAAACCCGCGTATGCTAATGATCGGACATGCATGAGAGTAATCGGCGCTTTCAGGCGGAGTAAGCGTGACATATCTGAATTCAATCTCAGACTGCAGGTACTAGCCTATTGGTCAAAGAACACACTAAGCCATATATTAGGCATTTTCAGGGGGGGGTTTCTTGGGCTCGCCAGCACAAGATAGCGTCGTTTTTGCCCCTTCCCCTAGGTTTTTTAGCACGTAAATCACGACTCAAATTTCTGTGGACAAAGATTCTTCTAAAGTCGAAATATGTTAATATAAATATTTTCACTTCAAAATCCGCGTTTGCGAGTTGAAGGAATATCTCGCAGTGCTTAGTTTTTTTGGTATGTAACGTTACAACGCGGATCCATTTTGCAACTGAGGCTGAACTTGACCTCATGCCTTCAATCACAGGGTCAAGCCTATTTATAGCTTGCAGACGCGGGCTGCGCTGTGGACCATGCTACCAGGTTAGCATTATGACGGGGCCTCTATGCACCACCGTGGAATGATCGTACTTGATATTTAGCAATCTCTCATGTCCGGTCTTTAAAAAAAAGACTTTGATGGAGTTTTGCCAGCCCACAATATGCACACCGACAAGCAAGGCCCAATTAGATCGACCCCCCTCCCGAGATACGTACGGGACCAAGCCGAATGCCACTGCGCCAATCATCGATCTATTTACAACACCAGCCCGCACAGGGACTTCCAATTTCGCCCAGCTCACTGTTCAGGTCGCATGACTTGTTCGGCAGTGCGCCCTATGAAAATGAAGCTTTGGCCGCACCGCCTGGGCATGTTGGCACATTTATCACTCACTTACGGTTACATGAACATCTTTTTTTAATGAATCCCTATTGGGTTTCCAGGTGATCGTGTTGGCCGATGCCAAAATCGGAGCCATCATCCAGGCCGGTAGTCGAAGGACAGTCTCTACCCCCTCTCTAACTATATTCTCTCTGATCTTCACAATCATTGGGAATATCACGCTCCGGATCCCTAGACACTGAAAGCAGGCGTGTGCTGTTGGAATGACCCCGGGGAATCCGGGAGCATAGGGGCGCTACGGCGTGATGGTTTTGGGTGGTGGGTAATGTGCGTAGGTGGTATTACTTAAAATAGCGGAAAAGTGCTACTCAACTAGTGGATGTTTGATATACCTGAGGTGTTTGTAGGATCGTGCGTTGCACGAAATCAAACAAAGGCCCACATGATTCTGATGTGGCTGAAATTGGTACTGTGATGAAGGTGGTCAGAGGAATCAAAATTCTGTGAACAACAGCCAATATTGTAGTGTCATTTCGTACAAAAATTTGTATTTGTAAATAAAAAACGGGTTCCTCCCTCTCACTTCTTTTCAGAGGCCACGTTATGAAAATCTAAAATTATTCTATTATAAGGGCTTATAAAAAGGGTGTTGAATCACTTTCAAAACGTTTTATATGAGGACAGCACATCTTCATTGGAAAAATAATCGGTCTCGGGACTGCTTGTGTCGCCTGCCAGCACGAGGTGGTTTGTGAATGATGGCCTCATGACCTTTTGACCTTGAATGTGACCTTGCCTCATAAACAAAATGGGGTTTGCATTTTAGTTAAAACTCTATTATAAAAAAGTTTGAGTTCCAATCTTACAACTTGACCCTCACATGACCATTTGAACTTGGTATGTGACCTTGACCTCATCAACAAATGAGGGATCCCATCGTTGCAACTATGACTCTAAGTTGGTTCCAATTGAATTCAACTTTTCAATGAAGTCAATTTTACTTTCCAGCCTTCTTACAACTGAATCACATGACCTTTGACTTGGTATGTGACCTTTGACCTTGGTTATGTGACCTTTGACATCTTCAACAAATGGGGATGCCATGTTGCGGGTGTGCCCATCTGTGACCCCACGTTTGGTTTAAATCCTTGAAGTTATGGATAGTACATGCAAATGTTAAACCCTTTTTCCAAACCACAGAAAACAGACATCAACATCAACAACAACAAATATATTTTTTTTTTTTTTTTTTTTTTTTTTAACACTTTTTAGGCACTATCAGTGAGTTATCTGAGAAGATCAAAATATTTTCCAATTTGCAGAAATAGCTTATCAAAGTCAACGTGATAAGACTGTAGATTTTCATTAAGTTACTTTTTCCAACTGAAGAATTGCAGAAAAGGAAGAAAAACGGCAGTATCCCAAATTAGGAGTCTCCATTCAATTATGTGTGGTAGTAGTGTGGTCGTTTGAACACAACTGACTAAATATCCGATTTTGTTCTTATTAGGTTTCTTTAGGTCTTATCATTGTTGGGTATGTTAGCCTGTACTTGTTACAGACATGCCAAATCGTATCTGAGGATTTTTTCATTTTCAGATAGATTCGCCAAATCACTGATAGTGCCCTTTTAAGCACGGACGGACACAAAAAGGGCACTGTGATTGTTGGCACCAAATTAAAGGGGGATGGCCCGATTTAAGGATATGAAGTTTTCATTTGATAGATTGGCCTTCACTCCAAAACCCCATCTATAAAGTTTCGCGCGATATTTCAATCGTTTTTTTTTAAATGTTAGCTAAAAACGTGATTTTGTAACCCAATAGAGTACTGTGTAAAATTATATTGGTCGACCAAAATGGGGGTACATTTTCACGCGGACTTCCAAACCCAAATTCGTTGGCTCTAAGGTTTCACAGGGTAATGAGAAAAATCGTAGTAGCTTTCTTTCTGATACCAAAATGTGACCACTTCCGGTAAAATCTGGGGCTTCTGGGGGACGAGGGCTATTAGCGATCGGGACCATGGACCTTTAAAAACTAAGATAACTGGTATCGAAGAGAAGAACATCTGATCTGTGGGCCACAGGCGGGTGGGTACTTTCATAAGAGAAACGCCCCCTTTACTGACCGTGGTTTTCCCTGCAAAGTGCAGGTTTTTCTAGTGGTGACGACTGACTTACGCCATGTTGGAATTGATGTCATTCTTAACATTGGTATATAGTGAGTAGAGCATGTTATGTTACTGGAAATCAATTTCACTTGTTCATGAAGTGAGCGTCATTAATCATCCTGAATGCAGGAAATAATTTTTTTCTAAGAAGAAACAATAACAATAACAAAAGGTACAAGAGAGAGTGAGAGATTTTGAAAGTCACCCAAATATTGTGTCAAATAGTAGTTTTATATAGATTTAGACACTCAATATTGATGTTCTTACATGGGATTTGGCTACGAATTTCAAATAACGAGAGATATTTCAAATAAACAGGGTCACGGAAGTTCCCGGAAAAAAAAAAAAATGGAACAATTCGGATTGTGTACTTGGTGTAAAAGCATTTATATCAAAAATATCCCCATCTGTCGGATTATTAAGCTGAGACGAACAGAACTGTTTCTTTGGTGATGAAAAATTGCGCCCAAATTTTTAATTTCGTTATAGGAGCAAGCAAATACGATAATTCGGCTATGTTTTTCTATGAAATTACCCAAATCACTTATTTCGGTAAAAATACAAGGTTAGGGGATCTATGTGTTCTAATCTATATGAAATCACTAACATACATAAAATTGGAAATGAGAGTGAGAGCCCGCCTTGCACATACACCCCCCGTCCAGCCACTATCAGTGATTTGCCTAACCACGCACATCGAAAAAAAAAATCCTCCACAATCCGATTTTGGCATGTAGCAACCAAGTACAGGTATCAATAACATACCCCTGCCACAAAAATGATAAGACCAGCAAGAACCTAATAAGGACAGACTGGAAGATTTAGTAATTCAGATTTGATTTAGTTCATTACTGTCCGAAGGACACGTACTACAACACGTAATTGAATGGGGGAATCGTATCTTGGAA
The DNA here is from genome assembly GCA_023653785.1 of Ophioderma brevispina. Classification (NCBI taxonomy): domain Eukaryota; kingdom Metazoa; phylum Echinodermata; class Ophiuroidea; order Amphilepidida; family Ophiodermatidae; genus Ophioderma; species Ophioderma brevispina. The sequence continues at coordinate 122,443 of JAMKCH010013727.1, read as the reverse complement.
CACTTGCCGGTTTCTTCCTTTCTGGCTTCGACAGGAAAGGAACTTCATGAGAATAGAAAATTATACACAGAAGAATTATACAGACTTTATCCTTCACTTTGAAACCTATTCTGCAAAAATTTTTCAAATATTTTTCAAAATCAGTAGTTGTCTTAAGTAACGTGGGACCCTTTAATAATGTGTAACGGGAAACAAACAGTACTACAATCCGGGGTTTGCCGGGGGGGAGTGGGAGACGGGAAAACGTGAAGGGCCTATTCGCCCAAACTGAGTGAGAGAGGGCAGGGGGGGGGTAAGAAATAAGATGAGCACAGCAAGGAGAAGGCGTTGTTGCGAACAAGGGTGGTGGGGCGACCCGCTATTGCTCCTTCATCTCTATCTTTATATTCCATGACCTACAACCGAGCACACGCAAACCTCCGTCAACTCCTACCCCTTCTTCAGAACCCTTGCCACCCACCCCCCTCAACGTCCTAACACCCAACCCTTACTTGCCTCGTTCGCCCTCCTCGCCTCACATTTCTCCAGAACTCCCTCCTGACAATGCCCAAAACCCAGTAACTATACTATTCTTTCCGAAACTCATAAGCCCTCTACTTTGTTTGCTTCACTACTTTTCCTATCTCTTCCCTCAATATTCGACTCCCTACCCTCTTCACACTATTCCGTCATTCGCCTACCCTCACCCCCCCGCTTACCCCTTTATCCTGCTCATTTATCTCTCAGCAACACCCTACTGCCTCATCTAATTTCTTAACCCTACCCAACTATATCCTGCCCCCCTTGCACTGGTCATTCCCACTCGCCACCAATGACGATCATCTTACCCTCCACTACATCAAAACCCCTTCTTCCATCTAGCCCATCAACCCCTCCCCTCTCCCCCCATTCTTCATGCCCCTTTAACGACTGCAACCTTATACCTATCCCTCCCCCCTCCCTTTCCACCTCTCCTCCCCTATCCTATCCCCATCCTTCTTTACAGTCTCTACCCAAGCATGGTTGCTCTATTCCCCCGTCGTCATTATCCTCTCATGCCCGTCACAAAACACATTTCCCTCCTCCCTGTCATCTAGTACACTATCAAACCACCTACTCATTCCTCTCTTCCCTCCATAACTGTGCTCCCACCTACCGCGTTTACCCCTCATTTCGTCAACTATCCTATCCTTACGACCTATTCTCTTGTTCTGCCCACTGCACCTCTAACTCCCTCCCTCTCGCGCTCCTTTCCTATTTCTTCCTTCTCTTGTACTCTCCTCGCAATTATGCTAACCCCCGCGACACTCTCCCCCCTTATCCTTGCCTCATCTTCTCTTTAAAATCTGTATTCCCCTGTCAGCCTCATTCCCCTCTCTCTTTTTTAGTTGCACCACCCGTTTGGCTGACCCCCGTTATCTTGCGCGTGCCTTGATATTTCACTTTCTCTTCGCTGCACTATCTATAGTCTTAACGGGCCAAACTTCATCCACCCCCCAACCCCCCCCCCTCCCCCCCCCCCCCCCCCCCCCCCCCCCCCCCCCCCCCCCCCAGTGTTATAATGATGGTTAACAGGTTCTTCTTGGGTAGGTTGTCTGTTGTGGCTATTGGGAGGTGGGGTGGTGGTGTGTGTGTTGGTTCTGTGTGAACTTTGTTGGGTTTTTGGTGTGGTGCCTGTTGTGGTTTGTGTTCTTTGGCCTTTGAGTTTTACAGAAAGTTGGGAGATTTGAAGTTATCTATGGAGTTCTTTTTCTGATTAACTTCTTGTTCTAGTATGGTATTACCGATGCGCTGAGTAAAGATGTTGGCCTGATTTCTTGCCAGTCTCTTCGTATATGTGCGTAGGATACGGCAGAATCATCTACCGGTTAACTGGAGGTTGTGTGCCTACACCCGTTGTTTTCTAGCCAAAAGCAACTGGTGCGATGATTGTTTGTTCCCCCGCTAGAGCGCTCCGAAACCCCTGGTTCTCCTTAGATTCTTCCCCCCTTCGTATTTCCCTTGATTCATACTCCCTCCCCACCCCTTGTTTTTATTTGAGTGAGTACGCTGTGATTTATTATAATTTGGGGAGTCGAGTTACTTGTTCGGGCCCTCGGTGTAAGGTTTTCTTGGCCTTGCTTGTGCGTAGCTATGGGCTAGGGTGATAAACAGCCGGTCGGCAGCCCTTCTCAGCGTGGCCCGTTGAGGCGGTCAGTTAATAAACACTGACGGTCGGTGTGTAATAGTCGGTTACTTCGTAAACCGCCCTGTTGATATCCCCCCTGCTAGTTATGTTTAAGTTGTTACGGGCGGGATAGCATGGATTTCTGGCGACGAGAGTAATATTCTTTCAGGTACTGAGAGTTAGAGCATATGGCGTCATATCGTGTCGAGTTGTTAGAAATGGCTACAGAGCGCCCGTAGCTAAGATTAGTCCCTGCTAGTGCTTGCAGTGATAACGGTCCGGATGTCATGGCAAGGTGATGTCCTGTCTGCCTACATTGTATACGTGAAATGCAACCTTATGCTCTTTGAGGTTAGATCGGATAATACGAGCTCTTTTTATTCGTTTGCACTTGATCAACCATTGGGTCTTTGTGCTCATATCCGATGGCTCTTACAATCGATCTTGCATGCCGCGCCTTGACTTATCTCTACTCTAGACTCCCACTTCATAGACTCAAGCTATGGGCTAGTGACGGAACAACATGTCAAAGTACGTGCAATCACACTTTGTTGAGCTGGCGTGAGCTTAGTCTGGTCTTGCAACCACACCGACCTTCCGTGTCAGGCGTTATTTTTGGAAAGGACGGCTGCGCTCCTGGGATCTGTCCCCCCCCCCCCTTGGGTGCTATACCTCCCGACTTGTACACGCCCCCACGATCGAACAAGAGTCTACCACACCCAGATTGAGCTTTATAAGGATAGGGCTGGGTCAGACGACGTATGTTATTATTAGATAATGCTTATATTATGCCACCGCATATGGAAAATTTTTACACGATTTTGCCAGGGGCGTGTAATCCACTAACCCTGACGGATTTGAAGAGCCAATAATGTTTTTCTTAATTTATCATGATATTACGAAGATTTTTTGAACAAGGTTTTATAAAGAGATGTATTTTTTTAATGTCACTGGGACCGTTAGGACCTTGTATTCTATTTCCTTTTACGACTGCAACGTAAAAAGTCACCCCATTAATTTATCCGTTTGGACAATCCCCAGATGCCCAAATCGAGCCCAGCTCGTGTCCGACCCCCCCCATGAAAAAAAAAAAACTCTGTTTCTTTTACTACAGTATTAGTCTACCCATCTTTGCACACACGATGGTATTACGCATGTGACACGGGAGATACAGAACTGCTTGCCGCTTTGCCGTTTTGTAGTTATAAACGGTAAACGAGATGAATAGTTTGGTGTCACGTGGTCAGGGGTTTAACCAGGTCACGTGTCAGGTTTTCTATCACGTAATCAGTTTGCTTTCGGGGGCGACCGATATAGTCATAATCCGGACTATGGTAAACACAAGGTCTGTACATATGGTCCTCTGACCCAGAGTTTGCTATTATTTTTTCAAAACGGACACGGTTTATTTCATGTCATGCTAAACAGTCTACAAAGTTACCGTTTCCTCGATTCAACAACCGACGTTACGATGACGATAATCGTTGGTTTTTTTTTGTTGTTTGTGTTTTTTTCCAATGTAGGGATACGGACGTAAGTTTACTGAATGGGTCCCCCGAGCAAAAAATAAACCAATCAATGTCGTAACGTCATCAAATCTTTAATTTTTCCAAAAATTGGAAAACTTATTTTACAATGCTTGGGGGCATTTGGTTCGTAATTAGTGGCAAAAATGTATAACAAGGTTCTAACATGGTCCAAAACTTGACCTCAAATTGTACACAGAGCTGTCACCCAAAGAATTTGAAATAATTTTCTGCTTCAGTATGATCAGGGCAATAATTTGACACCGGGTTTCAACAAAATTATGAGCATTGGATTTTTGCCCCAAGAATGGACCTTGAAACCTTTTAAGGCTGGAGCCGTGTAACTAAAGGTCGGAATATACAAACTGACTTTTTTAATCCTAATAATGGTGTATAAAGGTATTGATTAGGGACAATTTTTGGGACTGCTATTAAACTAGTATTCGCTTTTTAAATTAATTTGACAGTACGTGCTAAAGATGAGAGGAGGTAAGATGACAAGTCGGAATAGTTAAATAATGCAAAGAAAAACTTGTTTATAAATGCTTTAATTTAGGATATAATGAGCAAGCTAGAAAGCTATAATTTGCACTTTCTTCATCGAATATTGTGTTGAACATGGCAGTTATGCCTTTGTAGTAAAAAGAAGAAATTAAATTGAATTCATAAATTGTATTGTTGAAGTGATTTACATAGCATTTAAATTAGTTATAACCTTTTTTAGAATTTAAATTGAATATCGGTATTATGAATGAAACAATATTTAAAAGTTTTAATTTCAAGCCTTTATAACCAGTTTCAAACAAACAACCAAAGGGCACTTTAAGGTCCTTGCCAAATGACTTGATACATACCACATTAGTCTCCCACTATACCAACTTTAAAGTCTCTTTTAAGGGGAGGGGCGATGCGGTCTGAAGCAGTGAACTTGAAGTTGATGTTCTTAATTTTCCTAAATTAGTGAGTATATACATGGTTAAACATTCATATTGTAGCCCATGTCACTAAGTTTTAAAAATTCATGTCAAGTTTTGCCTCTGGGTGCCATGGTAACCACGTCAGGCCTCTGATTGGCTAAAAATCGAACGGACGTACTAAATAACTAAAACAAGCTACTGGGACGAAACTTGGGTGGCATGTTGCAGGGGGTAAATAAGCAGTGAACCAGGAAGCCGGATTTTTTGATACCGTTGCATGGCAACAGGCAAATCGGACAATCACATAATTTCACATGGCGTAATTGAATTTGGAACACAATTTTGAGATCGGGCCTTCATGGTTCACAGCCCTATGTATGCTGGGCGGATATGTGTGCCAAAGTTTCATGTGTCATAGCATGTTGTAGCGTTTCTCTAGTTACGGTCGTTTTCGTTTTGTGTTTGCGTTTTTTTTTTAAAATTTTTGCTCTGGTTATAGACCTCGAAACATTTAGTACAAAAATGAGGCGCTTGTTGATGTGATATGGATTTTTTTTAAATTTTCATTTTATACTTGAAGTATCATAATTATTATTGACATAGAGTAATAAAATTCAGAGTCAAAAGTCAAAATATTTCATTTTTAAGTTTAATTTTTAAAATACGTTCTTAAATTATCGCAGGGTGAGGAAACAATTAAAAATACATAAAAAAAATCACCTTACCCAGTACATTTAAGTACTTTAAATTATGGACAAAATTAATATGCGTATTTATTTAATTTTCGACTTAGCCAAAATAAAATGCGTTAAATGGCGGTATAAAGAATATCTTTTAAAATATCTTAAATATAACCCATTTAAAATTTTTCACATTATAAAGTCTATAGGAGACTAGGCAGGTTTGGCAAATTTCGCGTACACTGCCTTCACTTTGATCAGCCATATCTCGGGAACCGAGTGTCGATTTTGCGATGAATTTAATAAAATGCATTTTGTAGATTACAATCTAACAATTAAAGCCATTGCATTATATCATTTTAGTAAATGGAACAATTTGTACCAAAGGTTCAGAAGCCACTACCCCCCCTTTAATTAAATGGTTTTAAGTGCATTAAAAGCGTCGAAAGCGTGAAACTGAATGTTGCGTTTTTGAAAAGGGTCCAACTAAATTGAGAGTACCTATTCTTCACCGCTATAGGTGGACTATGAGTCGGAGGGACAATCTCCTTGTCACACCGCGTAGGACTCGAATTGTAAGTCAGAATTAGTAAGGTTAAATTGGGACTCATATAATATGCCACCTGTGTACCTCAATACGATGTGTACGCGTCGGCCTGCCACAGTAGTGTTCGTTGTCAAGGTGATGACAAGAGAGTGATTTTTTCGTACGGCATCCTCGGGGTGGCTTGATTAATGCATCAACAATCCTAGGATAAAGTAATTATGTGTCTCGCTCTCTCCTTCATATTTTGGGCCGCTGACAGTACCCCCGGGTACGAATAAATAAAAAACAAAAATATTAAAGTAGATAAATGGACAAACTTACAGACAAATATACAGACAGACCGACGACAATAACAAACAGAAAAGTCTGCTTCATATAGAAGGTTTCTTATATCGACATTATCTGGTTTCTTAAAGACGCAGTCAAAACTACCCCGGTGCAACCCTTAAGTGGCAAAAAATCCATTTTGCAAAGTGTTTTTCATTTTGCGTATTGTTTTTTCAGTAAGTTCACACATTCTATGTAACGTTCCTTCAACAAATTTATTAGAAGAACCCTGTGGCGGCAAGTTCCAGACCAACGTTCAATGCATGGCCCTTTATTCCTGTATATTGTATATTATGCTTGTGTCTATTAAGACTCGTTAAAATAAATCCAATACCTATCTGATGTCAGTGAACCTTCGGGATGCATTCTGTTCATGATTCATTAATTGTTGACCTTTACTAACTATTATACATTCATTTAATTATCTTAAAAACCCTTTAAAAATTCCTTTTAAAAACCACACAACTTTTTTTGAAACCCTTCATTATTCTAGTTTACATTGGAATTCATATACTGTCACCTTAACCTTTTTAAAATGAACACTTCTGAAAAACCTCAAATGCGTAACTTGTTTGTTTTTTTCAACTGCATTTTGTTTACCTTCGCTTCTATGAAGTAGATCCAACTCTTGCATCAGTTCAGAAGTTTGTATCCAATTTCAATGAAGTGCCTTTTTTAGAGATACACACAGTATGTTATACTGTTAGGCGGACTTTTGAAGGTTTAATATTTATGCGACTTTTGTGGTACGGACACTTCTTTCTGCATTGTATTTTAATTAACGGCTCTTCGTATCTAATCCTGAATTTTTTGTTATACAGTTATCCATGTGCACTGTTTACTGTAATACTGTGTCAATAAATGTTAACTGCAATGAAAACCGAAAATCCGCTTCCATCTCTCATTTGGAAATTAAGCTTTTTAGGTTAAACTATCTTATTTCTATTTGACTATTTTCAATTACTACACAACAAAATTCTATTTCAAAATCTCCGAATCCAGACTTAGGGTCTCAGTTGAAGCAAGTTTCAGTTTTTAAGGGTCCATTTGGGATTTTTTTTTTTATGTCAGGACTAATCTAGCCATGAACAGCAGTATCTAATTAGTAACGCTTGATTGGATGTTTCTCCACAACCTCAGAATACTTGCAGCATAATCTCAAGACCTGGAGACCTCAGCTGATTGAAGCCAAGACAACCGTTACTGCTTCCATCTTAACACCAAGGAGATTCATCGCCAGCTTCAAATCAACCTCAATGGTTCTGCCATACATCCTCACAACCATGCTTATCTGGGAGCATTTACCTGGAGTGAACTTGATCTGCACTTACTTATCGGCAGCCTCTCGAGTGCAGTAATGTGCAATGTTAATCTTCTTGGAATAACTTCCTGTGCCACCTTTGCTGGATCTTCATGGAGTGCTAGCCCATCCACTATATGCACCACCGCCCTGTCTCTGGTCTACAGCGTTGATGCTGAATATGCCGCCCCAGCATGGTGCAATAGCTCTCACACAAAGAAGCTGGACACAGTTCTCAACGAGACTATGAGAACCATTACTGGCTACCTTCGTCTCACCCCATCTGACTTTCTACCAGTGCTTTCAGGCATTGAACCTCCAGTGCTTCGGAGAGAACATTACACACATAAACTGGTTAACAAGGCTCTGTTGGACAACAAGCACCTGCTGTAAACTCTGCAGCTCCCCATTCAACACCTTACAGACATGGAACACTGTCTGGCTAGACTCCAAGACCAGACCAACTCACTATCACATGTACACCTATGACAGAACTCCCACCTGGTAGCAGTCTTCCACGTAAGGAATGGGTCACATTGAAAAGGATTCGCACAGGAGTCGGTCGTTTCAACAACAATATGCACCGATGGGGGCTGCGACCATCTCCAGCCTGCCAATGTGGCTCTCCATCACAGACTGCGAATCACGTTCTCAACGAGTGCCCTACCTTAGCTGCTGCCTCATACGCAAGAAGAAGAATCACATCTGCTTTGAATCAAATGACTTGTTGCATTCATTCTCTTAAAATGTATTATAAATATGTGTATATGGGTGTAAGCATATGTCAGGTGTATTTGCTATTATGGGAACACGCTGTTCAGTTGAATCGAGCTCAAAGGAACTTCATGCTGACGTATATTTTTACATGTACCGATTATGGCTTTCCAGATAAAAGCTTGGCAGTCGTAATTGTCATTGATCTTTTCATACATATCTTTGTTTTCGTTATCAAATTTATTGCGCAAATTCATCAAGAAAAGTGCTGTTACAACTTTATGTAATTTTATCTTTCCTTTAAAGCATTTGAGTATAATTTTAAGGCGAGCTATTGAAAGATAACATAACTGATAGCGATTCATTACAAGATAAACTCCCCCTCTTAAAGGGAGAGAAATTGTTATCATTGTGTAAATACTAAAAGACGGGAGGTACCTTGTTGATAGCAACCATTTATTAGATTTCATTTCTTATGCATTTTCACTGTTCATGTCATCAGCCGCGAAGTAATTATTTGACGGAAATCTCTCAGCAGCGGTAAATGCAGGTATTTACCCCACCAAGCGGGCGATGCGCTTGCTGTGTAAAGTCACGTTACAATATCAATATAAAACACTTGAGAATGGGAACCCGATTCTTCAGTACTAACGAGTTTGACTCCTACCTAATATTTTTTGTTTAATATGTGAGTAGTTGGTAGAATTCAAAATCAGGTGAACAATGTGTTTTGATGCAAACTCTCTGCTTAAGGGATACCTTCTACGTTTTATTATTGCATCAAATACGTATTTTCTAAAGTTACAATACAGGGCTTGATGGAGCCATCAAAAGATACAAAACGGCCCAATAGTCACAATGCTTATGCAACGTGACGACAGGATTAGATGGCACGGACAGAGTCAGCCCTGACATTAACTTCTTGTGATACATGTATCTTAAAAAGTCAACGTCAGATTTACATGAAATTGTAAGGTAAGATGAACTAAATACACCTTCCAAGTCATGAAAATTAAGACGATATTTTCCTTTTCATAAAGTTATTGGCTATCGCGTTTTTGACGCATTTTTGGGACACACACACGGTAGATGAAAAATGATTATTCAGTACTAACGAGTTTGACTCCCATTTAATGTTTTTCTTTGAAAACGCGAATAGTTGGTAGAATGCAAAATGAGGTGAACAATGTATTTTGATGGAAACACCATGGATATGGGATACCTTCTACATTTGCATTAGTGCATCAAATACTTAAAATTTACAATATAGGGCTAGATGAAGCCCTCAAGAGATACAAAACGGCCCAATAATCACAATGCTTATGTAACGTGACATCAGGATAAGATGGCATGGACAGTCACCCCTGAGCCAAACGTAAACCAGTGCCCAAAAGCCACTTACTCCTGGGGCTGGAACTGGAAATAGTTTAGCTGGAAAGAGAGACATTTTAGCAGCACGTACGAATGCAAGCTAGGGTATCATCCCTTGAAGGGAGCTTGACCGGCTAGGCATGAACTTAATAAAAGGTGACAGGCCTAATGTGATGTAGGCCTAATGGTGTTCACTTTACGGGCTTGGAATTTAAATATATAGTTTATAGCGCCTACGACCATTGGTTTTGGAGTTATAGTGTAAAATTGACTAAAATGGTAAAAAAGGTCAATCTCAATTTGTACAGGGGTCAACATTAAAAGTTAATCCGATTATATTTTTAATACTTGCAAATTATTGCCTGAGGTAAGAGGACTCCCAAAAAGTATAGTTTTGATTGTGTTAAATGTTTACTTACGGAGATAAATGTCAAAGAAGGTCAACGTAAGGTCAACGTAAGAAGGTAACGCCAATATATCTAGGATTATGTTGCCCTCTGACCTATTATTGTCGCATAAACAATTTTAAAATTTTAGCAATTTTTACCCGATAAAACTCCCAACTCATAATACATAGATGGTAATAACAAACTCTCATTTTTGGACCTTTATTACTAGACGGACATGTGGTATACATTTGCACCTGATTGAGCAATTTTAAAAGTTGACCCCTGTGTAAACTTAAATTGGCTCCCATTGAAAAAGTGACACCACAATTTGAGAGTACTAACTACCTAGCCTCGATATAGAGGGTCCATAACTACCAAAGGTGCCAAACCTTTTCTGTAGTGAGGGGTAAACGATGATGTTTGACCTGGGTCCGTGCTCCTCCTCTAGAAGTGGTCAATTCGTATTTTAGTAGATGGGTTATACACTACTAACTTAGCTGCCGTAAGGCTCCAAAATCGAAACTTCGAAATTAAAAATATTCTATTCAACATATGTTGAAAATTTTCGAATTTATTGATTTGAGCTTGTATTTATTGTTACACGGCAAAATAAAATATCAATATCAGTAAATGTGGTGTACTGTTCAAAAAATGGTCAAATGGATGGCAAAACCGTTAGTAAAGCCCCAACATGGATATTAAATAGGAAAAATAAATTATATAAACCATAAAAAGGTATCTTTCATTCGTTTTGCAACCAACCTCTTCAGATTTATAATTTTGTTTTAAAAAACTAAAAAGGCTCTGTCATATATATAACAAAACTTCAAATAAATATTAGAAGTGGAAACAAAGCGATGTTTTGATCAAATTGCAGTCGCATATTTATCATTTACCTAAGCAAAACAGTGTTTGAGTATCATCATCCATTTCATATGCCTCTATATAAAAACAAAGTAAATTATTATTTCAACTTGTTATAATCTGGCGTATAAGGTATGTTCTTCTCTTCGTAAATTATACTACAAATCTTATTCGGCTGATTTTTTACCTTTTTTACATATAACGTTAAAACATTACCCGGTGATCAAACTTTGTTGGTAAAATTTACTTTTCTTGCCGTATTCCACTGTTTTAGTCCCAGTATAGGAAACCTACGGATTCACGATTGTTTCATACAAAACGAGGCTAGAAAAATATTTCTGTGAGATAAATTTAATTTGCATATCCCTTTAACCTCATAGCAACATCAGGCTTGTATCTAGGAATTTTTTTATGACGCCCAGCCATCATTTTCAGTGAAAATAGATCTTTTGCTTTAATATTCAAATAGACGTTCGTATAAGGTGCCACGGTAGGTTCCCGGGGTACATGCACAGCGGCCTGACCTACCGACATGACCTATGGAGTAGGCTGTGTTATTTTAAATCGGAATGAAGGTAATGCAATAGTTACAATAAAAATGCTATTTCTTTGGCACAGTTAAAAACTGAACTCAGGCTCTGAATATTTGATTGAAAGATACAATAAAGAAACTTTATCGAAAAATAGGAGGCTGCTACTGCAATATTACTGAATAACCCTTCAGAGTGTTATTTTCCCGTATCCATATCCGGATGTATGGTATGGTAAAACCCCAATTCTCAGTTATTCAAAGTTATTCAAAAACCTGAAATATTGATTGAAATGAATATATATTTTAAATGGAAAACCTTAGAATTTTGGTCAAATATTCAAGCTAATCGCCGAAATAATAGGTTTTCCGTATGAAAAGCCAAGATTTTTTGAACGAATAAATCAAGCTTTAGGTGCAAGGTTTTTTTTGTTGCCACTGTAAAAACTGAACCTATTTTTCTTTATCTCTATTTGAACAACCTTCTGGCAACTCTAACTGCATTAGATATTTTGGGTCAAAGGTCAAGCTCTCATTGAGTGTATTTCATAAAGCCACGATGAAGAGTCACAAGGTCCAAACGGTTGCAAGGTGTTAACGGAGCATGAAGCAATGCCAATCCAGTCCTCGACCTTTGTTCATTTTGGCATTTTATATCCTCAATCAGAGATTGGGAAATATATGAATTTTTTTAAATTCTTAAAATAGGACGATTTATTTGGTGCCAGCCTTAACTTGATTTGAGTATTTTAAAATATTGACCTCTGTATGACCATGATGACCCTTGACCAAGAAGTAAATATTGAACTTTTCCTATAGATGATGAACAGCTAAGTCAACTGGGGGTCTTACAGTACAGATAATACTTTTTTGCTCTAAAATAGGGTTGGGCCACTTGTTTAAAACAGAACTTCGTCTTTCAATGAAAAACCCAGATTATCACCAAATTTAAATTGATAGAAACACTTGTTTTCCCCCGGAAAGACAAAAAATCTTTTGGATTTTTTTTCTAAAACCCTACTTTTTCGTCGATAAAACCAGATTTGCGACCGATGAAGCAGGCTATTTATGTTATTGATCATTTAGCTTGTCATCTACATGACATTACCTGCTATAAATGAGAATGAAGGTACCCTATACAGTAATAATCGAATAAAAAAAAAAGAAACATAGGAGGAACCCTGTGATCAGGGACCCTTAAATGGGGATGAATCGATAAAATTTCTTTCTTGATTGAATGACCTTGGCCCCAATGCACTGTTGGTAACGTTTCACGCCGATTATTTCAAAACCCCGTTGTGATATTGAGAGCTAAAAAGTGATTTGAAACCTTAATAGAATACTTTGTACAAGGAATATGAACTATTGGTCGACCAAAATAATGCCCTTTTTAATTCATAACATCCAAATCAAATCCCTTTTAGCAATACGATTTTACAGGTTGGTAAATAGGAAAATAGTTAGCTTCTTAAGACACCAAAATATTGACCACTCCGGTCAAATTTTTGGTTCGGGGGGGAACGAGGCTATTAGTTGATGGGGCCATGCACCTTTAAAATTTAATTCCCTAAAGAGGGCCCAGTTAAATTGTCTGGCAAATTTTGAATGTAATTGAAAATAAAATTTAAAAAAGTTAAGTAAATGCAATATGATAAATGTTGCAGTCTGTACTTATTTAAATGCATATTTATTCCGCTTTCAAATAAAATGCAACAGGTCAATCTTTCAACAAAAAGATCACAAAATGAGAATAATTTAAAAAGGGTATTGGGGGACATAATTGATAAATATAATAAATCTTCTTACAGTGTGCGTCAAAATGGATTGTTCCCAAATATCCTGATTTTTTCTTGTCAAACTGTGCAAGGGTAGCGCTTAAAATTGTAGATACATCAAAAAGTACATTTAAAATAGCTTTCACAGGAATTTAGAATTTTTCATTTTGGTTCAGCCAATCAATATCTGCACTCATTTAAATCAGGCCTCAGTTTGCCTTTGTACATATTCTATTTATTTTGCATTGAAGCACAATTTTTAGTGGGATACCTAATGTGGGTGCTTACACACTCTGGTGGATGAAATGGTAATAATCCCAATTAGTATAACACAAAAGGCCATTTTATTAAATTGGAGATTAATGGCAATTAGATTTTGACTCTTTAACAGAATTCTTTAAGGTTGGAATGAACTCGTTTTTAAAACTATAACTAAGGCAGGTTCAATTTATAGTATACGCCTTAGTTGGCAAAGGTCCAGATCAGACTTTTGTGGAACAATTTTCTTTCATGATAAATATTATATTTTGTGCTTCACACTTGTGGTGAATAATGCACAAACAAGAAGTTTCTTTGCCTATCTCGTTTTTTCTGGATCCTGATTTGTGAATTATACCCTGTTAACCTGTTTACTTATTATCTACTATGGTTTTACTGTACTAAATTGGTACACTCGGCCATTTCGGGAGCCCTCTAAAAATGAGGCCATAACTTGAAAATCAATAATATTCTAAAAAGATTACAATATTTAATTTTTTTTATTCATCGGAAATCATTTTGACTCCACTGTATATATATATACTAAATTAAATCTATGTATAGTATATATATATATTATCTAATATACTATATATATATATATAATATATTATATTTATCCTATTTTGTACATCAGATGCTAGTCCCACTGTTTATACACAAGCGAGATTAACTGTAGGTAACGCATTGAATTAACCTAGGAATATATGTTCACTATCTGCACAGATTAAAGTTTCAAGGGATCTGAGCATATTAGAGTAGTTTTGTCAATTAGTTAAATAATCATATTCATCGTAATGCATACGACCGCCCGCCTGGTATTTCCCCGAACGCTCCGAATTTTCTGTAAACACCAAAGAAACCTCTTGAGAAGTTGAGCTGCGTGCCCACCACACAAAGCGTTTCAATGTTTCCGGCTCTTAACACCCTGCACGATTAACATAACACTGACACTAATCACTTTAATATTCTCCTCTCCCTAATCCTTATAAATTGTAAACCTGTCGTTTATGGTTCCAGGAGCATTATCCACAAAACTCTCCATCCAGATGGTCCACAAACCAAACGCAAGTATAACGCATGTTGCCCATGAGTTTCGCAAGGAAAGGAAGGAAATGGAGAATGCGAAGTGGTCAATTCGTCTTTTGATGGGTTATATCACTACTAACTAGACGCTGTAGGCTCCAAAAGCCGAAACTTCGAAATTAACATATTCTATTCACATATGTTGAAAATTTTCGAATTTATTGAATTGAGCTTGTATTTATTGTTACCACCGGCAAATAAAATTAAATCAGTAATGTGGTTAACTGTTCAAAAAATGGTCAAATGGATGGGCTAAAGTCGTTATTAAAGGCCCCACATGGACATTATATAGGAAAATAATTATTCACAGCATAAAAAAAGGTATCTTCATTCGTGTTGCACCAACCTCTTCAGATTTATAATTTTTGTTTAACCAAAACGAAAAAGGCTTCTATCATACATATAACACAACTTCAACAGATATAAAAGAAGTGGAACGAAAGCAATGTTTTGATCAAATTGCAGTCGCATATTCATCATTTACCAAAGCAAAACAGCGTTTGAGTATCATCATCCATTTTATATGCCTCTATATAAAAACAAAGTAAATTATCATTTCAACTTGTTGAGGTCGTGAAAAGGAATCAGTTACCAACTTGCACAGTATAGCGCTATTGTTTTGACCTAGTTTGTAATAAAATGCATCTTGTAATCTGGCGTATAAGGTATGTTCTTCTCTTCGTAAATTATACTTCAAATCTTATTCGGCTGATATGTTTTACCTTTTTTACATATAACGTTAAAACATTACCCGGTGATCAAACTTTGTTGGTAAAATTTACTTTTCTTGCCGTATTCCATTGTTTTAGTCCCAGTATATGAAACCTACGCATTCACGATTGTTTCATACAAAACGAGGCTAGACAAATATTTAAAAACGGGAATCCTGTGAGGTAAATTTAATTTGCATATCCCTTTAACCTCATAGCAACATCAGGCTTGTATCTAGGAATTTTCAGTGAAAATAGATCTTTTGCTTATTCAAGCAGACTTTCGTATAAGACACCATGGCAGGTTCCCGAGGTACATGCACAGCGGCCTGACCTACCGACATGACCTATGGAGTAGGCTGTGTTATTTTAAATCGGGATGAAGGTAATACAATAATTACCATAAAAATGCTTGATTTCTTTGGCACAGTTAAAAACTGAACTCAGGCTCTGAATATTTGATTATATATACAATAAAGAAACTTTATCGAAAAATATGAGGCTGCTACTGCAATATTACTTAATAACTTTTCAAAATATTATCCCCGTATCCACATTGCGGATGCATGACAAGCCCTATGCTCAGTTATTCAAAAACCTGGATTATTGATTGAAATGAACATATATTTTAAATTTAAAACCTTAGAATTTTTGGTCAAATATTCAAGTTAATCGCCGAAATAATAGCTTTTTTCTTGTTACCACTTTTGCAAGAACTGAACCTATTTTTCTTTATCTCTATTTTGAACAACGTTCTGGCAACTCTAACTGCTTAGATATTTTGGGTCAATGGTCAAGCTCCCACAGAGTGTATTTCATATAGCCACGATGAAGAGGTCCAAACGGTTACAAGGTGTACACGTTTAACGACCAGGCATGCATAAAGCAAAGCAGAGCCAATCCAGTCCTGGACCTTTCACTATGAGTTACAATATGCTCATCCACCAAGGAGACAGTTCAGTGGGTTGCACTTGTACATACATTGACATGAACTGACCTTGCGTGATCTTGGTATCATATATCATACCAAAATACCAGGTAGCAGGGGACTGTAATGAAAGAGTGTGCGCTTCCGGATAAATTTGTGAATTTTTGCACATAATTACTTTAGGCATTGATAATCAATAAAATTGATGGAAGCACTTGCCAACCCCCCTTAATGGACCCCAGGTTGGGTTTCAAGGTTATACAGGGGTCAAAATTTTAAAATGTTCCGATTATGTTGAATAGTACACCATGATGTTTGTCTGGTTACAAGGATTCCAAAAAGGTATAGTTTACACTATCTATGGCTTATGGGTTAAAAACTGTAATAATGGTCAATTTTGGTGTGTACATGGGTCAAAAAATAAAAGTTGCTTTTATTCAGGTAATATGTAGTGCAAATTGTTTCCCTAGCTTAAATGATTGAAATAAGGAATAGTTTGCCTTATCTGTTATGCTTAGTTTCACGTTATCCATTAAAATAGGTCACAGGTCAATAGAATCCAATAGCTCCAATAGCTGTTGACTTTATTCGCCATTTTGTTAATAACCAAACACTTCTATAAACACTATTCCTATATTTCATTCTATGAGCTGAACCAAAAACTTGAACCACGTTTTACAAAAATTGGAGCAACTTTTAATTTTTGACCACTGTACAAACCAAAATTGCCTGTTGCACAATTTTTACAGTTTTTACCCCATAACTCCAAAACTATAAGGCATAGGTAGTATAAAATATACCTTTTTGGAATCCTTGTAACCATACTAACCATCATGGTGTGTTTTTCAACACAATCGGAATATTTAAATGTTTTACCCCTGCGTAACATTGAACTCCAAGCTGGGGGCCATGAAAGGGGTGTGGCAAGTGCTTCCATCAATTTTTTTTATTATCAATGCATAAAGTACTTGTGTACCGAAATTCACAGTTTTATCCATATTTGCACACTCACATGTGATCTGTGCACTACAGTCCCCCACTACAGGGGGTATATTTTCTAAATACATTGGTGAATGGAAGCTACTGAACTGTGCCAAGGGTATTGAGCTTTTACTAGCTCATAGTGTTTGTTCATTTTGGTTTTTTTATACCCTCAATCGTAGATCGAGAATTATATATATATAATATACTCTTCTTATATATGATGAACAGCTAGGTCAACTATACTTTTTTGCCCCAAAATGGGGTTGGGCCACCTGTTTAAAACAGAACTTCGACTTTCAATGAAAAACCAAGAATATAAAAAGATTTAAATTGATTGAAACACCTGTTTTTCCAGAATAGACACAAAATCTTTTTTTTTTTCTAAAACCATACTTTTTCGTCGACAAAACCAGATTTGCGACTGATAAACCAGGTGTTTCACATTATTGATCATTTAGCTTGCAATCTACATGACATAACTTGCTATAAATGAGATTGAAGGTACCCTATACAGTAATAATCGAATAAAAAAAGAAACATAGGAGGAACCCTGTGATCAGGGACCCTTAAAGGGGGATGATTCGATAACATTTCTTTCTTGATTGAATGACCTTGGCCCCGAGGCACTGTGGGTAACGTTTCATGCCGATATTTCAAACCGTTTTCAGCTAAAACGTGAATTTGAAAGCTTTATTTAATACTTTGTAAAATGAATATTGGTCGACAAAAATGATGCATTTTTAATTCATAACATCCAAAACCAAAAACCTTTTAGCCATACGATTTTAACAGGATAAATGAGAAAAATAGTAGCTTTCTTTAGACACCAAAATATTGACCACTCCGATAAAATGTTGGGAACGAGGCTATTAGTGATCGGGTCATGGACCTTTAAGATTAATTCCCTAAAGAGGACCCAGTTAAATTGTCTGGCAAATGTTGAATGTAATTGAAAATGAAATTAAAAAAAAAGTGAATGCAATATGATAAACGTTGCAGTTTGTACTCATTTGAATGCATGTCTATTCCGCTTTAAAATGAAATGCAACAAGGTCAATTATTTCGACAAAAGATCACCATAACGTGAATAACTTTAAAAGTGTATTGGGAAATAATTTGGACTGCTCATAAACTAGGATTCGCATTATTTTACCATTAATTTGACATTGAAGTGCTAAAGCTTGAGATGAGGTAGATGACAGTCGACTGTTAAATAATGCAAAAAAACTTGTTATAAATGCTTTAATCAGTATAATGAGCACGCTAAAAGCTATAATTTACACTTTCTTCATGTGCCATGTGTTGAACATGGCACATTTTTGAACTACGAGTAAAGTATGCCTTGTAGGATAAAGGATAAAAGAAAAATTGAAATTGAATTCATAACTTGTATTGTTGAAGTGATCTGCACAGCATTAAATTAGTTATAACATTTTATTAGAATTTAAATTTAAGTATTGGTATGTATGAATGAACAATATTTAAACGATCTATACATTTCAGATAATATTGCCCCT
Organism: Ophioderma brevispina; assembly: GCA_023653785.1. Lineage (NCBI taxonomy): Eukaryota > Metazoa > Echinodermata > Ophiuroidea > Amphilepidida > Ophiodermatidae > Ophioderma > Ophioderma brevispina. The sequence goes on along the minus strand of JAMKCH010013727.1, from coordinate 103,875 downwards.
ACATAACAACAAAAGCCCTTTAATCTCCTTCCAAATTACTACACATACCACATAGTGTATATATATACATGTATATCGCTATCAGTATCACTACCACTATACAACTTCATATTCTAGGAAGCCTCTTTTAATTTCAATGATTCTAAGTGCATTAATTAAATACGCTTCTAAAGCGTGAAACTAATGTTGAGTGAAGAGTCAACTAAATTGAGTACCCTATTCTTCACCGTTATATGTGGACTATGAGTCCGGAGGACCATATCTCCTGCCACACCGGTATGTTCTATAGATCATTAGTTGCTTGTCGTATTACTGACTGTTTTAAAACTATTCTTTGATATAAAATACTGACATGCTGACATCTTTAATGCTGATTATGGCCCATTAACTGCAGACAAACTTGATAATTTATATTTAAAATTCACTGACCACCTTCCTAAGGGCATCTTAATTCCGAAAATAGTATTGTTGGTAAGTGTGTAATAAATGTCAAATAATATATAGCCAAGATTTCTATTTCCTAAAAGTGCTCGACCTCAATACGATCATGTACGCGGCTGCCTGCCAACAGAGTGTTCGTTGTCAAGTTGATGACAAGAAAGTGTTGTTTAGTACGGCCTCCTCGGGCTTGATGGATGCACCAACCATCTCAGGATAAAGTAATTATGTGTCTCGCTCTCTCCTTTATATTTTGCAGGAGAGTACCCTGTTAAGAATAAATAAATAAACAAAAGTATTAAAAAATAGATAGATGAACAAACTCACAGACATATATACAGATAGACGGACGGACAGACAAACAGATAAAGAAGTCCTGCTTCATATGGAAAGGTGTTTTTATATCGACATTAATCTTGGTTTTCTTAAAGACGCAGTCAAAACTACCCCGGTGCAATCCTAAAGTGGTAAAAAATCATTTTGCAAAGTGTTTTTCATTTTGCGCATTGTTTCTAGTAAGTTCACACATTCTATGGAAGTTTCCTTCAACAATTTGTTAGAAGTACCTGTGCGGCAGGTTCTCAGACAAACGTCATGCCTGTTTATTCCTGTATAGTATGCCTTGTGTCTATTAATACTCGTATAAAATAAATCCAATACCTATCTGATGTCAGTGAACCTTCGGGATGCATTCTGTTGTGATTCATTAAGTGTTGCCTTTACTATTGTACATTCAATTATTATTATCTTAAACCACTGTAACCCTTCATTATTCTAGTTTACATTGTAATTCATATACTGTCACCTTAATCTTTTTAAAATGAACAACTTCTGAAAAACCTCAAATGCGGTAACTTTGTTTTTCACTGCTATTTATTTGCCCTTCGCTTACTCTGAAGTAGATACATCTTTCATCAGTTACAGAAGTTGTATTCAATTTCAATGGAGTGCCTTGCTTTAGAGATACACAGTATGTATATACTGTTAAGCGTTAAGCGGATTATTTTGAAGGTTTAATAATTTGCGACTTTTGTGGTACGGATCACTTCTGCATTGCCGAGCTTTTCGTATCTAACACATTATGTAATTGTTATATGTTGTTTTCAAAATCATATTAGTCATATAATGATAAAGACTCGAACTAACCAGCCTGCATTAAGTTAACTGAAACAAAATTACAGGTCTCGAACACGGTCCCTCTTGCTTACGCGCTCTGAACCACAGGAACTGTGCTGGGTGCACCCCTGACATAGCAAAGAGGTACGGATATGTACGGCCCTTAAAGGTCCCAGGAAATGAGATGATAAACCTACTCCAAATCTTTACGGGCATTCCATTCCAATAAACAGGGCCACAAAAAAGAATACACTACCAGTGACATCATTAGTGAAACTATTGATTTTCAGTCAGTGCCATGAATAGATTCACACCAGTCACCTGGAATTTTCTATTACTCTCTGAAAATCAATACTTTCACTAATGATGTCATCACCAACCCAAATATTGAATGCTTTCTCGTCCCTCCTTGTAGACTTGACTCAAACCACATGAATTCTATTTGCATTTCCTGGGACCTTTAAGACCCCCATTTCGCACCTCTCCAGCAGTTCTTAAGGGTCTCAGTTGAAGCATATTTCAGTTTTTTAAGGGTCCATTTTGGGATTTTTTTTTATGTCAGGACTAATCTAGCCATTAACAGCAGTATCTAATTACCCAGCAAACACATTTTCATAACATTTCTCAGAGGTTGGATTAATATTTTACGAAAACATTTGTTTGATAATGTTTGTGAAACATTAAACGTTTTACAATGTTTTACAATGTTTTAACAATGTTTTTAAAATGTTTGCTTAAAATGATTTTGCCGATTAATTTATAACTTTTCATCAAACATTAAGACAAACATTACTACACAATATCGTAAGCTTTCGTTATAGAGATATTATCAGAACATTTTACTCTTAGAAAATGTTTTAGAGATGTTGCTGAAATGGTTTTCAGAGATGTTGCTGAAATGGTTTTCTGCTGACATTTTTCCTATGTTTTCAAAATATTTTAAAAATGTTATTAAGATGTTGATGTTATCTTAATGTTAATGGAACATTTTTTAAATGTAATCAATATTGATATTGTTTTATAAATATCGTAACCGTTCACTGTTTGGATAACCGTATATATCATCTTATGAAAATGTTTTAATAATAACTTTGTTATATTATCCTCCATTTTGTGAGTAAAAATAGTATTTTATTTTATTTTCTCAATTTAATTGAGAAAACATTTCTCATGGGAAAAGTACTTTGTTTACTCTAAAAAGGAGAAAGTGGAATTCCCCTAGTGCTATATTGAGATCACACCTGTTGTGTACAACTAGATAGTTGCACAAGAGGAGAAATGGGAATTTCCCAAGATGTAAACATTTAGAAATTGAGTCAAAACAGATGGCAAATTTTGGGGTTCCCCATGAAGTTATAATTGTGAGGTGATGCAATGCAGATGATGTAATTTATGTGAAATCTGATTTGACAGTACAAGGTCATGTTTATGCATGATGATGCTGTAATGATTATTATTAGGATAGGGAATCTAGCTCTGAGTAGTTATATACTTGTCACTGGAACGAATCAGGGCCAGCAGTTGTAACCAGGAGCTATACAGTATAGTTATAGCAAGTTTTAATCTGCAATAATGGTATATTTTTGCTTTACATAGTGCCAGGATTTATAATATTTTGGATGCCGCCGGATAGCTTGATAGCTGAACTGTCTGCTATCGTCTTTTAAGCTAGAAGAGCTTCAGTTTTTGGAATCAAAAAGGGATTCCAGTTTGTGGTCCTAATTGAGGACATTAGCAGCAGACTGATGGTGGTAGAATACCTGGATTTTATTGCAGAATATTAGTGTCGTTGAGGAAGTACCCCGTCGCCTTGAGCTGCTGGACATTTATCTTCGGGACTGAGAAAATTCACTTGGAATATACCATGGACTTATGTGAACTTGTACGCTGTCATTTTGGAGTCTTCGCTGTGAGGACATATCATCTTTGAACTGCAACGCTTCTTTGGACACAAGCTGTCACTTCTGGAAGAACTTTGTGTAAGACTTAAATCGTTGACTGTAACTTTGAATTGTACATGTAATTTTCTTTTGGACATACCAAATTCTTGAACCAATCCGATTAAAATCATTAAATCTGTGTTATTATATAAAATTCAGATCATTTGTGCAGAAGGTTCATTTATTTGTGTTTGAAATGTATTTCTAACCTTTGACGTCCATGAGACATCATAACACTTATTATTGTTTTCAAAATGTTTTCCAAACATTGTGCAAATGTTATTAAAACGTTCCGCTGAAATTGTTTTTAAAACATTGTAAGCAAATATTGCAACAATGTCTTTATTTCGCATTTTGCAAATATTTTAATAATGATGCTGCTGATTATATTGCATTGTATTTTTCATACATCTTTTAAATGTTATCAAAATGGGATGTCCATTTTTTAACATTAAGCAAATATCGACACGATACTATTATTGTCCTGTGACTATGAGCGACATATGTTTAGGCCTATTACTCAGCAAACACATAACATTTTCCTAACATATATATACATTTTTCAAAATGTTTATATCAAACATTGTCACAATGTCAATGGAATGTTTTGCAAACAGAGCACTTAACAAATTTTATACGATATTTGTTAAATATTGTGACATTGTTTTTAGTGATAATAGTACTAAACCTTGTGGCCTATAGAAGATAATCATTAAAAGCAAAACACATAAATAGGTATGGTTGATAGTTTCTTATTCAAATTCAGAACGTTATAAAATGTTTTCTTGAAAATGTGTTCATTTTATTAGCAAATTATAACTTAATTTGACGAAAACATGTTTATGATGTTAGGCAAACATTTCTATGATATTAGGGAAAACATTTTGATGATGTTAGGCAAACATTTTGATGATGTTAGGCAAACATTTGATAAAATATCATTATGTGCAGTTGTGTACATATTTTGATTCAAACTACCCTACCTCAATCACATCGGCTTTAAATCAAATGACTTGTTGCATTCATTCTCTTAAAATCTATGCTTCACATCTCAAGTGCATTGTGCCCCCTGTGTCCTTGTGCGTTGGGGACAAGTCAATCAGCCAATCTTTCATATTGAAAGCTTGTTTTATTTCTCTATGTAACGTTTGAGAAAAAAATCTTAACAGAGAAAGTACGTATTTTATCATGCAGGAGATAAAAGGGAATTCCCCTTGTGCTATATTTGTGCAACGTTAGAGATCTTACCAGAAAAGCTTCTACAGATCGGGGATTTTCCAGTTGTGCAAGATAAACATTGCATCATAAGATGATGTCAATAGTGTGACATCATAAGATGGTGTCATTTGTGTGTGATCCAATTGGACAATATTAGTGAAATATAATAAATATAATGCATGTGTAAAGATTGACAATAGTTTACTTGTGATCTCCAGTGATAGTAGATCGGTGCAGTATACCAGGATCAATTGATATGATGTCATCTTTGAAAACAAAAGAGCTTCAGTTTTTGAAATCAAAAAGGAAAGAAAAGGTGATTATTTTTAATCTATCTCTCTATGATTATTTCTATACATACAAATCTGATAGGTATTTTATTAATCTTTCCCTGGAGATGGCCAGCGCACACAAGTTTTGAAAAAAAAACCAATATGCAATTGGCCGGATTCGAACCGGCGACCTCCGTATTACTAGTGACGGCGCTCTAACCAACTGAGCCACAAAACTGGGTTGGTAGAAGAGCGATAGATATCATCTATAGGTGTTAAGTTCGAAAGGTGTCCATCGCTTTCCTAGCGGATAGCATCAGAACGGTATATTTACATATACAATTTATATTTGTTTTGAAATTTTTAACTACTTAGTTCTCCAGGTAGACAAGGATAGGTATTTTATTAATCTTTCCCTTGAGATGGCCAGCGCACACAAGTTTTGAAAAAAAAAAACATACGCACTTGGCTGGATTCGAACCGGCGACCTCCGTATTACTAGTGACGGCGCTCTAACCAACTGAGCCACAAGACTGGGTTGGTAGAAGAGCGATAGATATCATCTATAGGTGTTAAGTTCGAAAGGTGTCCATCGCTTTCCTAGCGGATAGCATCAGAACGGTATATTACATATACAATTTATAAATTGTATATGTAAATATACAAGTATATTATAGGATTTATTTCTCTACATGCCAGAAATTTCCGTAAATTTACGGAAAATTTTCTAACAGTGTAGAATTTGCATTAATTTGACATTGATTTAACAGTGAGGTAATAAAGCGTGATATGAGGTTGATGACACTCAGCTGTTAAATAATGCAAAGAATACTTGTTAGAAATGTTTTAATTAGGATAATGAGCATGCTAAAAGCTATGATTTGTACTTTCTTCATAGGCTTTTGTGTCGGACACGACATAAATTTTGAACCACGAATAAAGTGTGCCCTGTAACACCAAGGAAATTAAAATTGAATTCATTTATCGTATAGTTGAAGTAATCTGCATAGCATTACGACAAGTTACTTATAACATTTTATAAGAATTTATTTGAATTAGTATCTGTAAGTATGAACAATATTTAAACGATCTATACATATCAGATAATATTGCCCCTATAAAGTAATAGAAACCCTTTAAAGCATTTTAATTTCCTATTCATATCAGATAGTATTACCCCTAGAAAACTACATATTCTAGAAAGAGCGGTACATTAAAGAGCTGTTTCTGTTGAACTCTGTAATGTCCTTACCCACCTTCAATATCGGCTGGAACTTTGGCGTTATAAGATACAATAATTATACTTTGGTATGCCGAAATTTGTACCTGATAAAATGTTCTTAATATCTTATTTACCATTGTCTATTCATTTAAGACTACCTCACATAAACGATAAAGGGTCCATACTTTTTTTTGTCTATTGGATTTCATACACTCATTTTGAATCCGTAACGACAAGCAATCACTTTGGTTTTATGGCATGCAACACACCGGTTGGATGGCAGACCCTTATCCCCTCGCTCTAAAAATATGGTAAATAAGGGGAATTAACTCTAATATGTTGAGTAAAACCTGGTCAAATCTTACTCCACTCTTCCACTTGACTAAACTTTTACTCATATATGAGAGTATCCCCTTACGCTATCAAATATTAATAACGTCATTCAAAATCTAGCTTGGCAAGATTCCAGTTTTGTCAATAACAGTGGAAAGGCGGCAGAAAGATAACAATATAAAGACTCATACTTTTGAGATAAAAACATTGAATCCGAATAATTCCTTAACCTTACCCTTTAATAAGCCGGCGTGGGCTTCCGTTTGATAGTTAACCTTAGAAGTTTGCCGACACAATTTAATAAGGATTTAAATTTACAATTACATATACTTTCTAAGAGTATCTTAAATAGGAAAAAAAATTCATTATTGGTAAGTGTGTACACAACTGGCAAATGTTCCCTGTTTAAAGTCCCGATATTTGTTATTTTAAAAACACATAAATTTCGATACTTCTGGCTTAGAACAATTCATAAATCATATGTCACCTGTGTACCTCAATACGATCATGTACGCGGCGGCCTGCAAAACTAGTGTTCGTTTGTCAAGTTGATACCAGAAAGTGTTTCGTACGGCCTCCTCGTGCTGATGGGATCATCACAATATCAAAATGTATTTATTTGCTCACCTGTCTTTAGGTAGATTACCTGGTAAGAACTAATAAAAGATATAAGAAATCGACAGTAGATAGATAAATTGATAATTGTTTCTTCTAATGTAAAAAGACAAAATTCAACTACCAAGAAAATTATGTTGCTACCGTTTAAGATGACTAGGCATAAATTGTACTTAAGAACAGATTAATAAGTATCATCTTAGTTACTTATTCAATGTCCCCCATTGGCGAATTTCGTTTTTGGACCATTTGGGGTTGGGGGGTGGTTTGATGAAAATTTATGAATGAAACAGGGTTTGCTAAAAGATCCATTACTAGCCAGTGCGCACAACGGGCAAAACATTTTGGCATTTAGAGCTAAAAAATAATCGTAAATATTAATTGTAATTAGAACAACATGTCTGCGCGAAAGCGCGCGGAAATTGACCATTTTTAACTATTATTATGGTAAAATATGAGGTTATTTTTTAGTGAAAAACACATGAACGTGCAATCAACATTGGGGGGATGATTGTATTGACCATCCCCCCTCCTCACACTATTGGGGGGGATATATCTCCCCCCCTCCCCCCCCGGGATTTACTCCTATGATGTCCAAGCCTCGATCCATCTCCCAACATGCCCACCCCCATTTTCTTCAACACAAGCATCTGCATTGACCTCAATAGCTTTGACAGCACTGATCACGTTTTCTCGTTTCCTTTAAAAGGGGCCACAATTTTGCCACGTAGGTCTTTGATATATCCTCATGTTAAAGAGTTACGTGAGTCTGTATCTGACAATTATCCCCGATGAGGGTGCTACAATACAAATCCTGCACCCCCTCACCATACCCGCCATTGCGCCTCCCTCCATGCCGGGGTTCAATGTGTTGCCTCAACTGTTGTGTAATTCAATTTATTATTATCTTAACGCATTGTAACCCCTCATTATTCTAGTTTACCATGTAATTCAAATTGCTTGCACACCATTAAAAACCTTTTACGTTTCCTTCTGGAAATAACAATTTTTTTTCTAAAAGTATTTGAAATGCGGCCTGGCGAAATGCGGTACCTTTTTTTTTTACATTGCTATTTGCCCTTCACTGATTATGAAGTAGACAATACATAACGTCTTTCAGTACAACAGCAATGTATTAAATTTCAATTTCAAGTGCCATGTTTTAGAGACAGATGATACTGTCAAGCTAATTTCACCAGATTAATATTTTTGGCGGTTTTTTTTGGTAAATACGAAAACAAATAAATCTTTTTAAAAAAATAAAATATAATTATTCGTGTAGTATCCAACAAACAACTGCTGTAACTATTTTCACGCGTTGTTTAAATGTACCCTACGTTTTTTTTTTTATTTAAAGACCTTCAGTGATTCATTCCAATGGAACAAATTTTTAAATTGTAGAAATAGTTTACAATAAAAGTGAAGGATATATCTGTATAATCCTCATAAGTTAGTTTTTACAACTCAAGAATCGACAGAAAAGGAAGAATGACTCTCCATTCAATTACGTGTTGTAGGAAGTGTCCGTTCGGACACTAATGACTAAAATATCCGATTTTGTACTTATTAGTTTGCTTCTGACCTTATCATTTGCAGGGTATGTGTAGGGTAACCTACTTGTTACAGACATGCAAAAATCAGATTTTTGATGATTTTTTTCAATTTTCTGATTTAGCAAATCACAGATAGTGCCTTTAAGTGATGGAATTGAAATTTAAATGAAGTGACATGTTTTTGGGCCACACAGTATGTATACACTGTCAAGCGAACTATTATCTTCCATTAATATTTTGCGACTTTTGCGGTACGGAGCATTTACCCCCGAGAATGAAAACACAGAAAGCAATACGATATGAATGTGGCGCATATTTGCCAGGAGTTAGTCTCCTATTTATTTCCAATTCCAATCAAAGTATTCCAAATATTTATGTAAGATCCAAATCCAGTTCTTTCCCTTCCAAATCACTCAGCGACCAGTAATGTAGGAAACCACTGAGGTTCCCACTCCTCAGCAATTTGCTAAAGAAGGACCGCGGAATGAACAGGCCTAACTACACATTCGAAGTTCCTGTTATAATCCTAATGCACACTGCGACCATTAATATACGAATCCGTTGTGTTCCCACTCCCCGCAATTTGCCAAAGAAGGTACCGATCCCACAATATCCTAACTTCACACTTGAAGTCCTAATTAGATCCTTATTGAATACATAGATTTACAACTAGATTAAGCAAATGTGCAATTTACTAAAGGAACTGACCTATCCACTAGCCTAACTTAAGTTACCATCCAATTCCATTTATTATATATATTGCTACAAGTTCAATTAGAATGTTCGATCTCCATTAATGACCCAATTTCTTAAATTTCCCGCACAAAACAAAGATTCAACTTAATCATAAGATAAAACAACCTCCCAAAATTCTAATTACAGAATACAAAAGTCCAATATGTTCAAAATGCATGAGCAAAGATACCAATAAACCCAATAAAACCTAAATTGAGTAAATTAAAAGACTTTCTACTGGTCTAGCACATATCGGGGGGGGGGGGGAGGGAAAATTTTATAATTGTCCACAAGCCCAGAAGGGCGACTAAACTCCCCGGTGACAAATAGCGAAGTGACCGTTTCCAGGAGAGCCGGGCAGCTTCCCCGAAAATACTACACCCTGATTGGTTGTGGAGGTCAAAAGGGTGAAGCACGATTGGTTCCAATACAATCGGTAACCAAGCTACCGAAAAGGGATCAGAAATCATTTCCTGGTGTTAAATCAGTTTATTGTGTTTTGCAATAAACTTATTACGCATTGTCTTTTATTTAACGTGCTTATCGTATCCAACACACTTTGTACTTTTCAAAGTAAGTTCGGGATGTTAAAGGGGCATTTCGTGATCCACAACCTCGTCCCTCTGACTTACCTAAAAAAGTTGAGATCATCTGAACCGTTGGCCCTAGTAATCCATGTGTACCTAATTTTACGTACAAATTCGGTCGTATCTAAAGATATTTTCAATTTTCTATTTTCTAAATTACAGTACAGTGACCTATGGGACCGTTGGAAACAAGCAATTGCTCACAACACAAAACTGCAAGATCGGGATCAACTCAATTTTTGTGAATAAGCTTTTCTCAAGGACGTCTAGAGTGAACAATGATTAAAACAGAAGGTGCTGAAATCACGAAATGTACCTTTAAAATGTGCGTTTTAAAGATTTTTAATTTTATTTAACGGACAGAATTGAAATGCATACATAGGCTTAGTTTGTTGCGACCTTTGTGGTAGATATCACCCCTACATTTTATTTTAATTATTAAACGAGTTCATCATATCTCACACCTATTTCGCGATGTTTTACATCGTATTAAGAGCAATTAGAGTAGTCATTAGTGATTGTTTCTCAAAACCTCAGCATATATGCATATTTGCCAGATAGAAGAAGCAGAGTTGGCATCAATGATTATTCTTCAAAACCTCAGGATAGTATGCAGTTTAGATTACCTCAGGGATCGATTGTGGGACCTTCAGAATTTATGCTTTATGTCAGTCATATCATCAAATATATGGATTACAATATCATATGTTCGCTGATGAGACTATAGTTGGGTCGTTTGGATTAAAAAAAGAGTTGCCAATCGTTTCTCATTATTAAGTGCGTAGGCCTCTGCTCCTTGCGCGTTGAGGACAAAGCCATCAGCGAATCTAAGTATATGGAATTGGTGTGATTTTTATTGTCAGACGTCAATGTCACGTCGCGTTAACACTCCTATTCTAATCTTTTAAGCTTTAACGACTGTCGTAATAAATGGTATAGTCGCACGATATCAGATATAAACAGACGTGTTGATCGCCGTGGAAAAGCACAGGTCTTATGACCATCCAATCTGTCAAAGTTGTATGTTCGAGCTTTGCCGTGGCTAATGTGTTTGAGTAATGGCAAGGCACTTTATCTCGCATGTCCCTTACATCACCCAAATGCTCAATGACGGAAGCTCTAGGGGTAGGGGTATTATAATGGGCTGCCAATTTGTGAGATGTGATTCTCTCCAGTGACATGAAATAAATGTAGAGCAGCTTGATCCTACATAGTATTTAAACACTTAAGTGACCAGTGGGTGGTTCCTAGGACCCCCACAATTTGGTTTTCGCCTGGCCCCGCTTTACGCGTGGGATTTTTGCGCCGAAATTGTTTAGTAATTGTTCTGACTTTTTAAATGCTCTTCTTTTCATACCAATATTAAAATCGGCCAAGCCGTATGAGTTAATTAGTGTGGGTCCCATGGAACCCCCCCTTGGGCACACTAACGGAAGTCCTTTCAAATATTTTTAAAATAGAATAACCCCAGAAACCAAGAACCAAAGCAAATTTTGTTTTGCTGATATATTTCACACATACATTAGTAAACTTATTATAACATTAAAAAACTACCCTTTAGGTGTGCTGAAACCAACATTTCTCATGGATGTTGCCAACCGTTACTGTACAAACTCTATGGGAGAATGGCACCGTGAATTTTGCAACACCCGTACAAAAATCAGCTATTCCCTCCCTAAAAACGGGCTAGTTTTTGTGTTAAATATAAATTATAATTTGGTCTTCTATGAATAGATCTCAACATAAAATAAGTTTTCAAAATAGGTTTTGTGTAAGCACCAGGCTTATTTGAAATTTTTCCCGTCTTTTTTCCCAATTTTCGCGTGTTTTGAAAAAAAAATGTTTTGCCCTAATTTGCAGTCCAAAATAACAAATTTATACTTTTTTGTTGACTGATTTGGGGTTGTCTTATGACCCTTCCATGTGGTATAACATTTCGTGCAAACATTCCCTCGGGAAAGTGGTTTCCTTAGGGGGGGGGGTCCCATGGAACCCCCGCCCCCCCAAAAAAAGCCGCCCCCCTCCCACCCCCCCCCCCCCTTGGGCACCACCGGGAGTGAAACCCCTTGGTCATTAAGTGTTAAGTACCTTCATGTTTAAATATGTGCTAAACTTCCCTTTTTGTTCTGCATGCCTGCGTCGGCCACTAATACAACTCTTTTGCCTGTACCACTTCTGTGCTATATACTTTCCTACGCATAGGAAATTAATTGCCCTACTGTTAATTCCTTCAGTACTACGATTTGATTCCCACTTAATATTTTTCGTTTTATACTCTTGTCACTGGTTAGAATTCAAAATACAGGTGAACTGAGCAAGCCGAATCTGACTAAAAAGATATGAAAGGTCAACAGCCTCAGGGGTCAATGCATGAAAATCAGAAGCAAAAGATAATTCTGTGTTACTATTTGACAAGAGCGATCCCCGAGGTCAAAGGTCAATTCCCATTAGGGAAACACTTCCAATTCCCGTAGCACAAATACAACAACCGCCCCAGGGCTAAGGTTAAGACCCATTGATTCGAGACCCCAGCTTCACATCACTGGCATGTTCTAGTATCTTGGAATAGTTGGAACACTCGCCACCATTTCCTACATTGCTCACTCAGGCAAATGCCTGGGTAATAGTTAAGAACCAATAGCCTCTTGTTATCACTCAATAAAAGCCCCAACCCGTCCCGTCACCCTACTCTTCTCCAATCCCTCAACTCAATGTTGGGGGAATTGACAAGAACTACTGATACAATATCTCAGCAAAATTGGAGATGTAGGGAGACGGGGTAATAGCTTTCCGAATCGTTCAGAGTTTCCGAACAATTATATTTTAAGATTATGCTTGTTTTTCAACAGTAAAGTATAATTTGTTGTGAGACCGGTCATCCCAATGAATCTTGCTTGAGCTGAGGACGAAGAAATACAAACCGCTCTGACGGGCAACATCAAGCTATTATGAGGAATAAAGAAGAAGGCTGTCGTGCCATCTCAGTGCAAAACAGCGCCCCTAAAGTCACTCCAGTGGGGCAGTCATAACAGACAGAAGTAAGCAGAAGGAGCGCTGGGTGGAACCTTTTCTGAGCTCTACTGTACAGAAAGGATGTTACACCTCAGCCCCTTGACAAGATCAATAGTCTTCCTACAAATGCTGCCCGAGATGCTGTACCTACATTGATGAACTTGACATGGCCATCGACCGTCTATCACCGGAAAAGCCCCGGGGAATCATGGAATACCCCAGTACTTGATCAATGCCTGTAAAAGCTCTCGCTTCACCCACTACAGTTTCTCTGTCAATGCTGTGAGGAAGGAGCCTGTACCACGGACATGCGCGCAACTCAAAGATCATCACCCTCTACAAGAACAAAGGTGAAAGAAGTGATTGCAACAAATTACAGGGTATTTTCCCTCCTTAGTCTTGTCGGCAAAGTCTTTGGCCCGTGTGGGCTTTATGCCTATCTTCAAGTTCTGGCTGAAAGGGTGTATCCTGAGTCCTCAGTGCGGCTTTCGTGCTGGCAGATCTACTACGATCGAAATGATCTTCTCCATACGCCAACTACAGGAGAAGTCCAGAGACAACAGAAGCACTCTACGTTTGCTTTCAAATAGCCTGACCAAAGCCTTTGACCTGGTTGGCAGGAATGGACTGTTCCAAATCCTCCAGAAGATTGTCTGTCCCCCCAAGGCTTCTGAGAATCATCAGATCTTTCCACACACTGACAATGAATCAACGGTACAGTTTTACGGCAGCCTATCAGAGCCGTTTGGCATTCGCATGTGGTGTTAATCGGGATGTGTTTTGTTGGCCCAAACGCGCTTTGGGATATTCTTTTCAGTACTTCTGACCTAGCATTCGGTACAGGCCACATAAGGATCTACCAGCCACCAGGTCTGATGGTCGGCACTTCAATCCTGCACGCCTAAGAGCTAAGACAAAGGTTCTTCAGATAGTGATCGTGACATGGTTGTTTGCTGAGATGTGGGGCCATTACTTCACTTCCCATGCAGGAACTTCAGCTGCTCATAGATTGCTTCTCACAGGCCTGTAAGGATTTCGTACTTATCCTCATTTGAAGAAAGACTAATGTCCTTGCCCAAGATTCTCAAGAACCACCTGTCATCACACTCGACAATTACCCACTTGAGGTTGTTCAGGACTTCACCTCCCTAGGGTCCACCATCAGTGACATCTGTCTCTCGATGCCGCAATCGGCAAAACGCATTGGTAAAGCTGTAGCTACTCTTGCCCGGCTGTTACAACGCGTGGGTGGGAAAATCCGAAGCTTCCATTAAGACAAAGGCAGCAGTTTACAACGACTGCATCATCAGCACATTACGGTATGGTAGTGAGACATGGACTCATACTCTAGGCATGATAAGAAACTCAAGCATGCTTCCATCTGCGCTGTATTAAACGCATTCTGGGTCCCTTGGAAGGACATGGTGCTAAATTCAGAGCTCCTGACTCGAATTGGACTCCCCACCATCTATACATTTTCTTAGACAACGCAGACTCCGATGGCCGGGCCATGGTCCCTCGAATGGAGGATGGCCGTCTACCGTAAAGATATCATGTATGCTGAGCTTACATCTGGCAATAGGAAAGTTGGTCGAGCCATGCTTGCCCGCTACAAGGATATTTGTAAGCGTATCATGTTTAGCCAGTGTCCCTGACCATCGACATTGGTGCTGGGAGAAACTTGCTTACAATCGTCACCTTTGGGGATGAAACAGTGAAGCAACACCTTGAGCTTGGAGAAAACAACAGATCATCAAGCCAGTTTTGAGAACAAAAGCGAGCTCAAAGAAAGCTGCACAGATCCTTGGATAGTCGAGCTGTGACATCCATATAGTAGCCCTGTGGCAGGGACTGCCACTCGAGGATTGGCCTCTTCAGCCACAGACGTCGCTGTTCACCAACCTGTTACTCAATGTGGGCGCTATCCATAGTCGCTTGCGACTGACGGAGGCCAGGATGATGATGAATGCTGGCATCTCCACATTAAGGGTTAGATTTGGTTTGATACAGTTATTGCACATCCCTATAATAGCACAAAACCTGTTTTCTG
Source organism: Ophioderma brevispina (assembly GCA_023653785.1). Taxonomy (NCBI): domain Eukaryota; kingdom Metazoa; phylum Echinodermata; class Ophiuroidea; order Amphilepidida; family Ophiodermatidae; genus Ophioderma; species Ophioderma brevispina. Next base: position 88,784 of record JAMKCH010013727.1, on the reverse strand, counting down.
TAACCAGTGTAGAGCTCGTGGCCATGAGCTACTAGTCGGCGCAAAGCCTATGGTAGATTTGGTACAGTTGACAAACTGGATTTCGTGTCGATTAGGACAAGGTATTACTATTGTATTTTGCAAGCTTTTATTTATAATAGCTCATGTTCTAAATGTTCATTCTATATTTTGAAAGCAATATCATACCTAAAATACCTTCTATACTGAATTCACGATTGTCGATACCTGAGTGATTGCTTAATAGTTCGCGCTCTTGTGTTTTTTTTCAATTGATCACGCACCATTGTTTTCCTTAACCTACATAAAGCAGTCAGTTCCTATACCCTATTGAAAGTCAAATCTTCTACATTCCTTTCACTGTGTATCCATAATGCATAAGAAAACCAGGCTTCTCGTGGAAAATCGCAGCCGAAGGTAACGGTCAGTGGCAACACTACTTTATTAAGAGACCCTGGCACATTTGAAAAATAGTGCGCCCTCAAGATTTTTCAAAATCGATATTTTTGCATGGTTGTTAAAGCTTTTGATATACAACAGCCCCACCCGAAATGAATTAAGACCAACGCTTTCCTTAGAGGGTAAACGAGAACGTTTTTGTAATTTAACGTCGCCGGCGACGCTAATATTCAGCAGACGAACGAAATGGCGTTTAACACAAGAACCGCACGCCGTATGCATGTTTCAGAAAAAAAAAAAAAAAACACGCTATGCACACTTTTGACCGGGTCTATAACCTTTGTGGTTTTAATATCATTGAGTACGAAGTTCCAAAAATTCATGTATATACACATTGTTGATTAAATTTAAGGAAAATTAAAAGTTGGCCTACAAATGACCGGGATATCTTTAGCCTCTATCACTTTCCCTATCTGTTTTTGGGGGCATGTCATTTTTATTGGTAAAATATATCTCTGTTCTTCCAATGGCTAGACTATCATTTTTGAGAGCAATGAAGAAATTTCATATTTTGGAAAGGCAGTGCCTCTTTAAGGTCTTATTATTTAAGTTAAGGATCGCTTTGATTGTATTTTCGAGATGTGTAGCTATGTTTTTATTATTTCACTTTTGCATCGCTTTCTAAGACAAGCTTTTTTGACATTTTTGCCACATATGGTGAAAATTCGGTCAATGATCATTTAAGATTCCTCATTAAAAATGACAATATATGCAATTCCTATTTTTGAAGAAAAAATAGCGTTGTTATATCTTTGTCTTGATCTCGTCCGAATGTGATTACGATATTTACTGTGGCTCGGTATAGTAGCTGTTCAGAAAAGTAAATCTACCTGCAGCAAGGAAGTAATATTGACCCTCCTCAAAGCCAGAGACCACATTGCAATTGTGCAGTGTGTTGGCCATTGCGCTATCGTGACTTAGATTAATGGTTATGCGTATAGAATTTCTAAAATCAAGTTTAAGGTAGAAGGTTTGAAGATGTTTCTCTATAGTTTGAATGATCTTGAAGGTCAACTAAATACACTTTCCCTTTCCCACTTGGTGAAAATATAACTAGTTTTCTTTTTCCGTGAAGAGTCGTGCAAGTGAAGAAAAATGAGGCAAACAGCTGAAAAGGAAATTTGGAAGCGCAGTTACGATACAGGCGCGCCAATTATGGACAAAATTGTGCAGTAAAGGATACAAATGGAGACTTTATAGAATCAGGGGAAGAATTACTGACGAAAATAACACTTCGAAGAACTGCAGCATGCAGCCTTTCCTCATGGCAGATCAGGACAATGAGAACTCGATGTCAGTCGCAGAAGACCCTAGTCATAAAGCCATTAACAAATTGAAAAACGGCAAGCCTTCGGGCATATGCGGGATTGAAGCAGAGATGTTAAAATATGGCCATTCATACACCATTTGGTTCGGTTTATTTAACTATGTTTGAAATTGACACCTCAAAACCAAGATGGCCGCCAATTAAATATGCAAATTATATCATTTTCATTTTTTAAAGCTTTTGTTATGGTTTTGGTCTTCCAAGTATCCTACACAATCAATTTTGAGCCTCTACTGCCCCACGCCCAAAAAATAGGTTTTTTTTTTGTGCAAGTCTTCCCTTAATCTAGCCCGTAGAACATGATCTTCTTTTCCGTCGCCTAAACGACGTGTAAATCTCAATTATATATCCCAGTTATTTGACATATCCCAAGTAAACAGACACTTGATAACGTTTGGAGTATCGTTCTAGTAGCTGCACTTGGTATATATAAGTTTTCCGTTGTAGTTGGACTCGACCCAAATAAAATGAATGGAATTGTATACATGCTCAAGCCATGATACTGTCAAGATACAACCACGAGCCGAATGTGCATGCATAGGAGCATGATAAAAACCTTTACAATTTAATCGTAAGGTAATCGCAATGAAATGAACTTCAGAAATGATTGAATATGGCATTTGCAGATGTAAACACAAGGACTGAATTAGCAAACAATCTAAAGATGTTTGAATTTGTTATGCAAAAACATATTCTCCATGGCTGTATTCCAAGATAAGTATATCACACTTGTAATTCAAATTTTGTTAGAATGTCGTCCAAATGTGCATGTCGCGTTGGGTGTAAGGTTTTTTTCCATATAATTGAAAGAGTGGAATTGAAACGAATTTAAACCAATTTAAAGATCTACAACCTTTAACAATGGACATCTTCCAGTCTTATTAACAATTGTTGCTGCCTCTTCTTGCACTTAGTGTCTCGTATAGTAATGCATAAATTAGTTTTCAGAAACATCTGTATCATCACATCCATAAGAGAAGTTTGCTTTTAAATAGTTACTTATAATATCCTAGAATGGAGCTCTGCGTTCACTGGCGCTTGCAGTGCAAACTACCAAATTGTGACAATTTCATAGCATCCACAAAATGTACGTTTAAATGTTTCTGGTGTGTATAATGACCTGATGGAGGTTTTGCCACTGATCTAAGAAATTTCAGTAAGCTCCCACTTAACCTTGGCCAGACACTGACATGGAATGTTATCTATATTCCCAATTACTTTCTTGTAACAAGGTGTATACTAAGCAGTTAGCATAAGCGACGGACTGTTGATAATTGTGCATTCGGAAGATAGGAAAAGCAATTGGGAAACTCCACGTCGTAGGTATTGCACAAGAACATACAGACAATCACGAGTATTAATTCTCTGAGCAATCTACAACCAGAGAAGCTATCGGCATAATTATTAGGCTTTACATGGCCTCTTTTCAATTACGGAGAGATTATTTACGAATGCTCCGATGAAATCACTTGGATTTAGGCTAGGGGTGTAAGGTGACATGGCGGCTAGTGCAGAACAAGAAGAGAAGGGTTTAAAGGAAAATGTCATGATTCTGAATATTTGGAAAATTTGGTATGGTATGGAAAGCTTAAGTAACGTAGATTACATATAAATCAAAATAAGTTGAAAATTGTCCACATTTGTTGAGTATTTTGCCCTTTTAATTTTCCGCCCAATAGCTTACTCGAAAACGATTCCGACAAATCCACATCGCAGGCAAATGGTGACGTCAAAGTGATGACCATCCATAATTTACGTCGTTGTGACCATCATATCGCAGTGTTGCCACTTAATAATAATTAAAACACAACGAAATGAAACAAAATATGTCATTCTGTAACTTTATTTTTTTAATTTTATTATTACTTTCATTAATCCATCATATTACAGTGTCAGCAATAACAATTCGAGTCAACACGATGTTTGGGTCATCACTTTGACGTCACGAGGAGAGCAGAATTGGGCGCTTTTGATCAATGAAGCCGTGGCGAAAAATCCGCCGTTTTCTTCGTATGTCAAAAAAGCAAAAATTAAAATGCCTCGATTTTGTTAATTTTTACCTCAAATTGTATTATTTTTTCGGGAATTCGTGATGTATGCACATATCTTTTATAATGTAAGTCAAACTGAGCTTGACAAAAATCTTGACATATTTCCTTTAACCCTAGCAATTGTAGACTCATCATCTCAAGTGAATGTAATCTTCTAGAAATGGTCTGGTGCAGGCTGACAGTGTAGAATAAGAGGAATGGGACTTGTTTTTGTACAATTTATGAACTGAAGTTTTTCAAGTTCTATGAAATACCTTTTTGGATGATTAAACGGACTCTGGTACGCTGACAGTCTGTTATTGTGACGGCGTCGTTATGCATTGTGATTTGATCGAGCTAAGTTTTTTGCCTGCAGAAATCTATAGGTGAGTAGTGGAAAGATGCATAGTATGTATTCTGATTGGTTCTTTGGGCGGGCTTAAGTTGCTCATGCATGATTATGAAATGATGCATATCTATATCTCTAGATACCACGAGCTAAATTACTGTTGATTCTGAAGATGATTACCAAGGCTGGGGGACCAAAAGTCCGAGCGGAACATCCCCATCAGGCATGTCTAACATAAACATAACATATTTATTTATCCCAATCAATACTCGGTATAAACCTATACCTACAATATGCTATATAATATTTGTATACATGAAATTATAATGAAGTGGATGAGTACTGGAAAGTAAGCCGTATAAAGGCCTGTCAAGTCCCAGACGCTGTTTCTATTAAGTATTTGTATTAGAAATGAGTGACTTTTTATACAATTAATTTAAACGAATGATATTTTTGAGTTTTTTAACATTTGGGTGGAATGTTATTCCATTGTTATAAAACGCCAATGTAAGATATAGATTTACCACTAATCCAGTTTTAATATTAGGTATTTGAAAATCTGTTGCATGTCCTTGTAAATAAGTGTGATTTTTAGAATTTGTTACAAACATGTTGTCCAATGTGGAGGGCAACTGGATGTTGCTCTGTATTTGTACCTGAATGTTCCAATATTATTTTTTACACAAATCCATTATTTTTTAGGTTGGTTATATTTACAAACAAAGGATTAGATGGCACTTCTGTAATCACTGTTGCTCACTGCTCTCAGTGTACGCTTTTGTAGTATGTGCATTTTTTTTTTGCCATTTCAGTGGTTGCATTCACTTGCCCCAGCAGTGATACCATATGTGATATGTGAGAGAAAAGTGTTTTTATCAGGACTAAGAGTGCATTTCAGGTAGAAAGTTGCTTTACTTTATATAAACAATGCCAATACTGCTTGACCATTCTTTCCTAACTCATCAATGTGATTTTCCAGGTTGATTTTTGGTCGATAGTGATTCCTACAAATTTCAAGCTTAACTTGATTTTAATTTTGGTATTATCGATGAGATAGTAAAAAGCTTTATTTAAATTTTGTTTAAATTGTGAGTGCCAAAAAGCAATATAGTTATTTGTTTTAAAGATTTGGGTGTAAGTTTATTTGTCTTGAACCAGGTTTTTATTTTACTTATACCATTATTCATTTTTGTATTTAGTTTGTTAATATCATGATGTGATGTAAATGCGACTAGTATCATCTGCATATAATATAAAGGGACAATTCATGAGCCGAATTTGGAATATCATTACCCAAAATAATAAAACCCAAGGTCCTACAATAGAGCCTTGTGGCATAACCATGTCCTATAGTTTTTATTGAAGATTTGTGATTATTGTAATCACAAACTGCATTTGTTTTGTGAGGTAATTTTTGAACCAATCCAAGAAAATACCTCTGAGGCCATAGTGGATGGCATTTTAGCTAGAGGCATCAATGATTTATAGTGTCAAATGCCTTGGAAAGGTCCACAAAATTACGCCAGCTTGTTTGATTGTTATTGGAAGCCCGAGTAATTTTGTGCACAAGCTTTGTGATTGCCATACTTGTAAAGTGGTTTGGGACGAGATCCAATTGGTTCAAAGGTAATGTTTGTTTGTCAATAATAAATGCATCTGTTAAAAACAAGACGCTCTAAAATTTTTGAAAATCCAGGTAGACCAGAAATTGGGCCTAGAGTTAGTAAATTTATCTTGCTTTTTTATGAATAGGATGACTTCTGGCAATTTTAAGTTGATCAGGACTGTGCCTGTTGTTGTAGTGACATGATTGTATAATGATAGTAGGGAAATCTTAATTCAAAAGCAAGTTTTTACTAATACTAGCTGGAATGCCGTGTCATGTACTGGACTTTTTTATAGCATTTAAATTTTGATAACTTTAATTACTTCATCCTCTGTGATCGAAGTAAAGAACATTGTACTATCGATTGGATTAGAGAGATAGTTGAAAAGCTAGTATTAGTAGTTTGTATTTTCTTGACCTATTTGGGCCTATGTTAATGAAGACGTCATTAAAATATTCAGGACTATTGGTGTAGGATGTTATAATTTGATCATTTAGGTTAAATTCGCTATTACAAAATCTAGTTTGGTTTTTATTTGTTATATTGGTTTAGGTATGTTTCCAGTTATTTTTAATATTTTTTTTGTTCTTATTATAAAATTTTATTTGATTTACAAAATCGTGCGTCCACTTGTTAGCAGTCCTTAATAGTTAATTAACTTTGTTATTAATCGTCCTTATATTTAGTTCGATTTTGTGGGTCTCTGTTTATTTAGTATTGTTTATAAATCCTTACTCTTTTATTTATCATTTACGTAAATCTTTAGTTTTCCATGGTGATTTGGGGGTTTTAAATAGATTTATTTGTTTTCTTGTAATGGTTGTGAACTTTCGAGTAAAGATATTAAACATTTTCAATAAGTTTTATTATAGCCTTGTTTGATATCATCATATTGGATAGATTATCCCCATTAGTTTCAGACATAGCTTTTTTTGTAGAGCTTCTGATATTATTTATTGAGAATTCTCTAGCAACTTTATATAGTTTTTGCTGCTTATTTAAGTCATTTGATATTGGTTATTTGAAGTTTGGAAGATGGTCGTTATATTTAATAGTAAGATTCCACTATTATTGTTAAGATTATTGGTGAATTATATTATCTATTAATGTAGTCAAAAAAACCACTTTCTCCGTTATACGTGTTGGTCTATATTAATGGGTAGCAGGAATATGAGGTAATATCATGTCAACTGAAATTACTTATGAGGTTTTGTCAGTATCTTAAGGATATCTATATTAAATCACCCATTAAGTAAATTAGTTTATTCTCACAGCAATTTTGGTTAATTATTGATCAAAAGCTTATTAAATTCATTAACTTTGGTGATGATGTCTATAAATTACATCACATTGAGTTTTTTTTATCATTAGGTTTTCCTATTTCAATACAACAGAGATTTGTAAAGACATTTTGGCAAACATAATCGGTTCTCGTTTTATAATTTAATATATTTGAGACATCAATGCCTACACCACTAATTGAGAATGTAATTCTATTTATCAGCTTCCAGGTTATAATCTTTAAGTTAAAATAAATCAAGGGATGTATAATTTTTACCGGTTTCATGCACAACCAATAACTGAAAAGTCATGACTAATTACATTTAAATGTCTTTAAATTATCAAAATTTTAACATGCTGCGTATATTATATTTAGTATTGAAAAATTAGCGGTGTGTTTAGGTGTTATCTGTAAAACTAGTACAATTGTCATTAATGTTATTATTTAACACCAAATGAAATCAGATTTAAGTCTAATGGGTTAAATACAAGTTCTGACCCATTATGTGCGTCAAACCATTTTTGTTAACCTTGCACGGTTTATATGTATGTCATCTTCATTTGCGGTACCTCTGGGTCTGCAAGATTGAAATTGCACAATCTAGGTTTTTGGCGGTTTTCCTTTTGCCGATGAGGGTTTTTTTGACCAATTGTCCATTGATTTGGGGGCGAAGATTTATCACCACACGACTCGTCCCTCTTTTTATTCAGGGTGTACTTTGTCCCAGTATAAGTCCCCTCCTCAACATCCACTTTCCAGTTAGAACAGATTTTGTGTTGTCAGACAAATCTGACACGATGACTTAGGTTGCAGTTGTCTGTGAAACGTTCATTCATTTGTTTTGCAACAAGTTTGCTTGTCATCATAGAATTCTGGGTAGAATCCCCAGATAGGAATTAGTTTGAAGCGTTGTGAAACATTAGTTTAGTGTGGTTTCTTCTATAAGGCACTCGAGCCATTTGCATCAGCCTCCTCAAAGGATTTATGGGCTGTTGTGTTTGTCCATGCCTGTAGAATTACAAAATCAGGCGATAGCTCATTTGTGTCTTCCACAAGCTTCTAATGTCACCAATTGTTGCTGGGTTGCCTCCACTTTTTGCATGCACTTTTTGTATTTTCTCGCTTGGAATCTATTTTCTTTTATCCTTTTGGGCACATACTGTTTGGAGAAATAGGATTTTGTGCAGGTTTTGTGTTTTGGTTTGGTTAGACATTTCTTTTTTCATGTTTTGGTGATGAATGTGTCTTTTTTGGAGTTTTTGTTTGTTTCCCTATTGAATTGCATTTTTTCTGCATATGTCATTTTTGGTGTGGGTATGATGTAATGTATGGTGTTGATCTTGTTGGTAAGCATGCCGATATTGTTGGAACTGTGTTTGTTTATTCTACATGTATGTCCTGTTTGTGAATGTTGTATTTATCTTTAAAGGCACCGAATGAGTTTGAACAGTACATGTATGACTGATGCTCAACCTGTGGTAATGCAGTTTCTTTGGGATGCCTAAGATTCATTTTGTGATTTTCAGACTTTCCTTCTCAGCTGTTAAAATATCAATTTTGTTTAGTTTACTACTGAGTGACTTTGTGCTAGCTGAGTGTAAGCCTGTGTGAGATTATCACCCTGGCCTTTTCATCTTTGTTTTTTTTAATATAATTCTGAATTAGCCTGTTTTTTAGGCTAGATATTGATTACACAAAATTCATGCATGTGGAAAGTCTCAGTTTGTTTGTGCCCATTTGTGCGGTTAAGGTATTGGGAAAATTGCAGTTTGACAAATTAGTTTGGGTTTCCAAGGTTTGTGTTCCAAATGTGGTTTTACCTGTATGCGTTTCTCCATGTACATGGCTGACTAGATTCACTGCCGTGTGGAGGTTGTGTCTTTATGGGCTAATATCACTTCCTGGCTGTTGTGATCCATCTTTGAGACATTGTGTTTATGCTGGTATAATGGTTGACTGCTCCATTATAACTGTATGGGGTCATTGATGTGTGGCATTGGTCTGTTATGGAGTGGTGTAGAGGTACATATAATATGTTCAAGATGGCTGCTGTCTGGTATAACAAGACGTAGTTGTTGATAACATCCTTAACCATTCGCTTATCTCCACAACCTTGAATTGTACTCTCAGGTGTTGTGGGTATAGTGTCCAACAGTAGCTAGTGTGCAGATGATGAAATCCTTTATTGTTCGTATAGATAAGGGCTGGCCATATATTCTGAGTCGGCAAATTTATTGAATCCTCACAGTCTTTACTTTCCAGTGTGAATGACTGCTTATTCTCCTTGACTTCAAACACATCATTAGCATATACATCCCCTGTGTTGAAATCCATGAGAAGTTCCAGATCATTTGAATTGAAGAGGGTGGGCACAGTCAAGTTAGCCACTGCCATTGTTCTCACTGCTTACTTTGTTTGTATAATCCAAGGTCTTTGCACTATGTTGTGCAGATGTGGTCATTGTACACATTGTCTTCCGGTTATGACTTTCCAATGCAACCAAGCGTTGTCGTGGGGATCTATCAGGATGTTGGCGAAATGGTCATGGAATTTTGTGACATATTCCGAGTTTCCATAGCGCTAGTAGTACTAACTTGCGACCGACATGTTTACTAATTACTATATCCCCAACGTTCCCTAGAGGAAAATCTGACTATCAACGCCAAAAGTGAGGTAGTGTATTTTTCTTGTTAGATCTAGGGTAATTTCCCTCTAATCCAGGCAGGAGTCTGCTCCGTGATTTTTGAAACATGCATTTAAATGCAGTTGAGGGACGTTAGGGATACATTGAGCTACTGAAAAACCAATACTGTACATGTTAGTACTCATTCGAACGCACGTTTCGTGTTGTTTAACAAATATGGTTTTAGATATTAGACAATGTGGAAATTCTTAGTTTTGAACGAAAAAACATTTTGTCAACTTCACCCAATTCCCGAATTAGACGAAATATGTTTCCAATCCATAATTCTAATGTTTTAATCCGACAAACACTTCACTGGAACGCATCCAGCCCGACAGATTTCTAGAACTCTCTGATCTTTGTGTTCGCTATTTTAAACATCAGGTGACTTCTAATTTTTAACATCATCATTATATTTAAATTAGCTGGTTATGAATGTCCCCAGTAGAATTAATAGTTCATAAAGTTATGTTATAACATATCTAAAAAAATATGGTATCCTATGGTACTGCTAGAGTACACATTTATGTTAACATACTCAAAAACCAAAAAATTCCGATTCATCTCAAACTTTGGAAGTGGAGCCATTTAGTCCGACGATCTTCCAGTCATAGTTATTTTTTTTTAATTATTACACACAAAAAGTATATTTTGACAGCCGAGTCTGCCCTTACGAAAGTCTTTTACATTCATTAATATTTGGTACTACAAATTAACAGTGCGGCTAATTATATTTTGTATTTCTAGCAAAAATAAATGAATACATATTCAATAAATGATATAATGAACAAAATACATTCAATTTTCGTAAAGGTTTTGCATCAAACTATTTAAAATGCCTGATTTGAGCAAGCATGATCTAAATTATTTGAACAATACTAGGGTTTTCCCATCATTACATTAACTGGTCAATTACTAGTCAAGGGTAGTTTGGTCCATTTTCCCCTGATAATAATTGTTCCCGTAATATATACTAAATGGTACAACTTCCTTGTTTTTTCGATGATATTAATTGCTTAAACACTTCCATCCAGACATTCTTGAGTAATTTCGAGATTTCTAAGATCAATTTCAAATATATTAATAAACATTAAGGGGATGCTTCAGACCTATTTTGTGAAAATATGCATATTTTTTATAAACATTAGTGTTTTCCTTTGGTGTAAATACCCTGGAATTCCAGCTTTAATTTGCTTTTTAGTTGACTTAAATACAACATTCTGTTGAAAATTTATGGTTATCAAAGTGAAGCATATTGACGCCGAATTCGCAGCAAAATGAATTTTCTCCTATTACTGTACGCATGTATACGGTTTTCTTATGTATTTTAATTGTTTTTAACAGGCTCATTTTTTAACATATTGGCTAATCCATTGATTTCAACCTAAATTGTGTGCACCATATAATACGCGAAAGTAGTATTTGTTCGATATAATCTATTTATGAACATATCAGTTATGTTTGTGAGTGTCCAAATTGAAGGATTTGCGGACTAATTTGCCCCATATTTAGTTTCTAAACTTTAAACGCAGTTTTCTCCCAGAAGCAATTTCGCGCTTGCCTGATTCTGCTGTATATGCGCGAGCTTTCTACTAGAACAAAATGTCCAATTGCTTTCAAAATAAATTGCATGGTACCTATTGGGAAATGATCTTAATAAGTTATACGAGAGATATGTTGGAATTTTATTCGCAGAGTCATATTCTGATGATTTTCAACAAAATTTTAGCGAAATGTGAGTTTTTTGATTTAGAGCGCCGAGAAAATGAGAGGGTCATTGAACCACTTTCTATGATATTAAAAAGTAACTTTTTGGCCTCTATAACTTTTTAGATGGTGTACTAAACTACTTATATGCCCACAACCTACCATCTAAAAAGTGATTTGGCGAAAGTAGAGAAAAAATGCGCGCAAAGGCTATGTACCTAAAATCACCAATATCGCCGCCGTTATTTCCATGGCAACCGGTTAGACAGTGACCTTGAAAATAGCTTGAATTTGAAAATTAAGTAGCTATACTGAGCACCTGATGCATAGGAACTAATTACACTTTTATAATTGTTCCGCGCAATATGTAAACATAGCATAGATAGCTTGTTTACTACTTTTATGCATGATGATACTCATAGAGTGCGCAAATAACTTTTCTTTCTGTATGATTCTTTGTACACTTAGAGTAAAGTGTATAGATATTGTGTACTTTGATTAATTAAAGCCAATGTAGTAGACGGCCGGGCGCCAACGAAAAAAGGGGGACGAAAAACCCACACATTGGCAAGAGAAAAAAGGAAGCAGGAACAAGAGAGGAGAGGCAGGCGTAACACGTGGAACATTATTACAACAACATCAATTTAACATGATATCGGTTTATATTAAACTGACGTCACCTCAGTTGTAACACCTGGCCACACCAAAGTGGGGAACAGATATTTACGCAAATGTATAAGCGCAATAATATGGCAGTTGCCATTTTAAAAAATGAGTTTACATATGTGATTTGGCTTATGTTCTTTCCTTTCCTTTTTTTTTCGAAATAATAAACGAGTCGACCATAAGCCCAGAAGAACGTTTGATCAAAGAAACGCCAATACCAATTGATGAATACGGGAATGCGGAAAATTCAAAGAAATATATAACTTTGCAAATATGAATGTCTGCCCCGAGACCGTTGCTCATGTAGCCACAGGGAGAGGGGGAAAGTTACTGTGGGGTCAAATGTTTGAACGCTCTAAATCTAATGCAATGTAGTCTCCACTTATTCCTTAGAGAATAGGCAGAAGTAAAAAGTCAATTGGGTACATGCGTGTGGCATTGCCTTCCTTTCCAAGATATTTTCTACAATAGGCTAAAGACATTTGTTTGATCTCAAGAAAGTTGTCAAGTTTTGTAATAGCAAGATTTTCTTTGTAAAAACTATTTAAAAAAATGATACTGATTCAAAATATGCTTGGCGAAGGGGAACGAGGAGGTGAGCAGAAGGGTATACTTTTCCTTCATCCCCTTGCTTCCTTCAATTTTGATAGGGGGGGACGTCAGTTTTCTAATCCTCCAATCCCCGGCCACGCCACACTTCGTTCTCGATCCCATCCCCTACCTCTCACTCTCTTGCATCCCTTTCTTTCCCATTCTCGAATTCAACCCCCCTCCTTCATTTTTCATTCTTCTTCCTTTCTTAGCTATCCCTTTTCCTCTTCTCTCCCTTCTGATTTCCTTCTTTTATTACCCTTTTCCCAATACACTTCCCTTATACTCATATTTAAGTCCCCGTCCCATAGCAGTCCTACAGGAAATTTTGTACCCCTTCCATAATAACATGATAACAAAGAAGATGTCGAAAGTGCAAAAAGCATGATATTTGGAATCGATATCATTAAACATTAAAAAAATAACACAAGAGAACAGAAATCTGGGCGAATTGCAAAGGTGACATTCTTGATAAACAAATGAGCTTTAGCCAGGTTACCTAAGGAATAATTTGAGCTTATAACCTTAGTTTTAGAGCGATTCAAACATGTTGACGCTTAATTAACTTTTTCTGTTTATAACAAATTCTTAAGGAGTGGTAACCAGATGCGGAAATCAAAATTAGAGTTTGCAAGCGCTAGTGCGAATATGAATTTTGAACATAAAGGGAAAGAAAGAGATTAAATTCAAGAGAACGGAGGGAGACCGGGAATTAAATTCAATGCAACTTCTATAATTAGTGTTCCTTTATCAGAATAAGAATTGAGGACTTCTTATCAAGGTCATCGTTTTCCGTGAAAGAACATCTGCGGCTGCGCCGACAATATTGAGTCCAAGTTAAATGTGCTTGGGCATTTATTTGGATGGTCAATAACTGATGCATGAAATCGCTGACAAAAACACGCATAATCTGGCATTCATGATAATAATCGGGTTGGAAAGAGCGTTGAATGGCCACTTCCATCCACATCAATTTGTCCAATATTTGACTATAAACCCGGACATTGCCTTTGGGGTTTTGTTTAGGTCAAGCTACTAGGAGGGTGCCATTTGTCTTGTCACATTCTGCATAGTTGCTAATCAGAAAAGATGATATGCTATTTTTAATTAAACAATTTCTGTTTTGATTTTGTGTACTACAGGAGTATGTGACAACTTTAAAAGTAATGATCACTATATTTTGCAAACTGTACATTTGGACATTGTTCGCAAAAATAGTTTTCGCTAAAATATATTTAGTATATATGATTTGGAATCCATATGCCAATTTTAACAGTTCAATTTTCTGAGGGGGGCCCCTAAATTTTCAAACAGATCGTGTTTTTTGCATAAACATAATGCTTTTCCTATAATAATAACTGGGAAATAAAACTAAGCCCCTCAAATCGACAAGTCCTTCAAATATAGAAATCACAACTGTGGTATAAAATTCCGGATCCGAGAAATTTGTTAGTACGCACGGCGTGGGATTTTGTCCTATGGCACTGGTATACGTGGACATGTTTTTACTGCATGAAAACGAAAAATCCGATTCCCGATTCACCTTCCAACTTTGCGAAATAGCCATTTTTGAGTGACTATCTTTAGTTCTAGCTTGCTATTTTTAATTATTACAGGATAAAAAAATATATTTAAAAATCTGTGTCTGTGTCAGCCTTAAAGCCTTACGACCAAAAACTATAGGATTACAGTGGATTATGAAACCCAGGGTTTGAGGATCTGATACTGACAGGCTGTACTCCGTAAGGTTACACACTTTTCAACACATCTTGTATATGCCAATTTTACAAGTACTGTGTCAAGACTCGCGTAGTGTACATTTGAGGATCTGTACTGTTATGTGTTTCCCCTTTTCCCGGTCGATTTTTCCCGCGTCGATATTCATAAGCATTTGTTGATATGGCGGCACAAGGGCATAATAATAAAGGATTACTGCAGAACACTTTTGAATATTGGAAGGCATGATTTTAGGAGTCACACAGATGTATATACCGTCAAGCGAATCTATTTCCTTGGCTTCATTATTAATATTTTAAATGACTTTGGCAGTGTATGCCGAGCATTTGATGTATTGTCTTTTATTTAACGAGCTCATCGTATCGTATGTGTACTTTTTTTTTAAGGTAAAACCTCGTGTTTAAATGCTGCGTTTTAAAGATTGCAATTTATTTAACGGATAGAATGCATGAAATACAAACGGCCCTAGGCTGTTGTGACCGTTGTGGCCTACAAATCAAACTCCTACTAAAAATTACTTCGGGTGGTTTGTAAAATTTATTTGTAAGACAGAACAAGTAAGAGTGGCATCAGTTATAGTTGAATTGTCGAAACCTCAGCCCAGATGCATTTTGTCAGATAGAACAAGCAGACGTGGCATCAATGATCTTTCTTCAAAACTTTTCTTCGCTCAGCAGAGTATGTAGGTTAGATTACCTCAAGGGACCATTGTGGCGACCTTCAGAAAATGTCGCTTTTATGCCGGTTTTGTGAGTGGTTATCATCAAATCATATGGGTAATATCTGTCGATGAATGATATAGTGTGGGTGTACATATTTTGATTCAAATGACCATACCTTACGCATCTGCGTTAAATCAGCCCCTTGAATGTTGGATTGCGTGCCTCTTAAAATTTGTACGCAAAAAGATAATTTTTGCATCGCTTCTCATCTTAAGTACATTGTGCCGCTTGACCATCGTGGTGCGTTAAGGACAAGCCAATCAGCCCACCTGATTATATGATGCAATGTAGAAGATGATTTTTTTTGTTTATTGAGAGTCGATGAACAGTCACGTTAACACCCCATTATAATCTTTTAAGACTTGAACGACGTGTATAAATGTATAAGCCACACGATACAGATATAAAAGCCACGTGTGGGTCGCGTGGAAAAGCACGGGCTCTTATGACCATCCGATTGTCAAAGTTGGAGTTCGAGCCTTTGCGTGGCTAATGTGGTTTGAGTAAGCTGGCCACAGGCACACTTTATCTCGCATTTCTTAAATCACCCAGATGTAAATGGGAAAGAGAGGCAGAAGTCTACCCTGTGATACCTTCTCTAACTTATACCTTTCTTTCTTATTAGGGGTATGCGGTATATTGGCTGCCAATGGTGAAAATGTGATTTTATTGCCTAGCTGAAAGCGAAATAAATATAGAGCGCTTTGAGACCTATAATTGCTATAAGGCGCTATATTAAATACTAATTATTTTAAGTACATGTTTAAATATGTGCCAAACTTACCCTTTTTGTTCTGCATTGCCTGCAGTACGGACACTAATGCACCTCTTTACCTGTACCACTTCTGCTGCTATAATTTCCTACGCATAGAGAATGACGTGTCCTTGTTAATCTCTTCAGTACTAACGAGTTTGATTCCCACATAATATTTTTTCGTTTTAGATTAGATAATGATAGAATTCAAAATCATATGGTAACAATGAGGCTGAATCGGATAAAACGATATGAAAGGGGTCAGTAACTATTGCATGAAAATCAGAAATAAATCAACTCCGGGGTCCAATTTCAGCCCAATTATCGACATCAAATCAAATTGTAATGTTATTACTTTGACATTGGCGATCCCAGCTGTGAAAGGTCAACGATACCAGGATTCCAATTATTGGGAAACACTATCAATGGATAATGGTATACAAGAAATGAAACAACAACCCAGGGCCAAAGTTAGACCAATTGATTCGAGACCAGCCGTCACTAGCATGACTAGTATTTTAGAAAGATTGCGAACACTCGAACCATTTCCTACATTGCTTACCTGGGCTAGAGTTAAGAACCAATAAGCTCCTGTTATCACTCAATTGAAAGCCCTAACCTTTCCCTTCAACCTTCTCTTCTCCAACCCCCATCAATCAATGTTTGGGGGAATTGGCAAGACTGCTGATGACAATACCTCAATCAACATTGGATAGGGGAGACGAGGGTACAGTTTTAAGAAAATCGTTCAGAGTGTTCCAACAATCATTTTCCAGATAGTAGTCTTGATTTTTTTAAACATCAGTACAAGTATAATTTGTTGGTATACCGGCCATCTTCACATCAAAGTTGTTGCACATCCCTATAATAGCACAAAAACTATGCGAAGATACTTCAAGATACAAGCTAAAGGCTTGTACAAGCGGGCTAAGGATTTTTTCTGTAACCAGTGTAGAGCACGTGGTAATGAGACTATTAATCAGGTGCACCGCATATTAAGTAGATTTGTACAAGTGACAAACCGATTTCGTGTCGATTATCAAACTGATATTAATATTATATATTGCAAGCTTTTATTTATAATAGCCCAGATCCTGAATGTCATTCTATATTTGGAAAACATTTCAATATCATAACTTGCGATGCGATGGTCGCTACGTGAAGTGCTTTCTTAATAGGGTCGACGCTCTGGGTATGTTGTCAATGTTCACTCACCATTTTCCCTTAAATCTACATATAATCAGTCATTCCTATACCCTATTTGAAAGTCCAACATAGTCTTCTTCACTGTGTATCCCTAATGCATAAGAAAACCCGGCTTCTGTGGAAAAAATCGCTCAGTGGAACACTACTTTATTTAATGTTTATTATTATATAAAAGTATAAGGATCGCTTTGATTTTAATTGTCGAGCAGGTGTAAGCTATTTTTTTTATTATTCACTTTAAATCTGCTTTCTAGACAAGCTATTTGACATTGCAATGAATTTAAAATGCGGTCAATGATCATTTAGATTTCTCATTATTAAGGGACCATATGCAATTCCTATATTTTGAAAAAAAATAGCGTTGTTATAGTTTTCATTGATCTAGTCCGAATGTGATGACGAGATTAACTGGGGCTTCGGTGCTTGGACAAAGGACCATATTGCAATTGGGCCATGTGTTGTCGTAATGGCGCTAGCGTGACTTAGATGAATGGGTTATGCAGTAGTAGGGTCATAAATCAAAGTTGGTAAGAGGGTTTTGAAGATGTTTTTCTATAGTTTGAATGACTAAAGGTCAAGTAAATACACTTTCCTTCCCCACTTGGTGAAATAGTAGAAGCTAGGTTTCTTTTTCGTTGGAAAAGAGTCGTGCAAGGTTGAAGAAAAATAGGCAAAAACAGCTGCGAAAAAAGGAATTGAATTCCAACTCACATGGAGCGCAGTTACGATACAGGCCGCGCCATATTAGGACAAAAATTGGTGCAGTAAAGGATACAAGGGAGACTTTATAGAATCAGGGGAAGAATGAACTGACGAAAATAACACTTCGAAGAACTGCAGCATGCAAAAAAAGCCTTCCTCATGGAAGATAGGACAATGAGACTCGAGGTCAGTCGCAGAAGAAACATCGTCTGATAAAGACATTACAATGAAAAACGGCAAGGCCTTGGGATATGAGGGATTGGTTCGGGTTATTGAGTACTATTTGGAAAATTTGACACTCAAAACCAAGATGGCCGCCAATTAAATATGCAAATGATATCATTTTCATTTTGAAGCTTTTGTTATGGTTTTGGTCTTCCAAGTACCGACCACATCAATTTGACCTTCATACTGCCCAATAAGAAGTAGTTTTTTTGTGCAAGTCTTCCCTTAATCTAGCTCGTAGAACATGGTCTCCTTTTCCGTCGCCTAAACGACGTGGAAATCTACATTATATTATCCCAGTTATTTGACATTATCCCAAGTAACACAGACCACTTTGAAACGTTTGGAGTATCGTTGCACTTGGTTCTATTAGTTCCGTTGTAGTTGGCCACATCGACCACAAATAAAGGAAATGGAATTGCTAACTTACATGCTAACCGATGATACGTCAAGATACAAACAACGAGCCGGATGTGCGATGATAATGAATGATAAAAAAACTTACAATTTAATCGTAAGGTAATCGCAATGAAATGACTTCAGACATGATTGAATAGGCATTTGCAGATGGAAAACAAAAGGAATGAATTAGCAACAATCTAAGATGGTGAATTTGTGATTGAAAAACATATGCTCAATGGTTGTAGTCAAAGATAAGTATATACACTTGTAAGGAAATTTTGTTAGAATGTCGTCAAATGTGCATGTGCGTTGGTGTAATGTTTCTTCCATCTAATGAAAGAGTGGAATTGAAACGAATTTAACCAATTTAAAGATTCATACAACCTTTAAAAATGGACATCTATCCAAGGAATAAAATGGTTGTGGCTCTTCTGCACTTAGTGTCTCGTATAATTAATGGCATAAAGTAGTTTTCTAACATTGATATAATCACATCCATAAGAGAAGTTTGCTTTTAAATAGTTATCCTAGAATAGAGCTCTGCAGCAATGGCGCTTGCAGTGCAAACCTACCAAATGAGACAATTTCATAGCCTCCACAAAAATGTACGTAATGTTTCTGCGTGTGTATAATGACGACGATGGAGTTTTGATTACTAAGAAATTTCAGTAAGTTCCCACTTAACCTTGCCAGACCACTGACAAGGAATTTATATAGATATCCCAACTTACTTTATTGTAACAAGGTGTATAATAAGCAGTTAGCATAAGGACGGAGTGTTGACAATTGTGCATTCTGAAGAAAGAAAAGAAATTGGTAAACTCCACGTCAGTAGGGTTTTTTTTTGAGTCACAAGAACATACAGACAATCACGACTATGAATTCTCTGAGAAAATCTACAACCAGAGAAGGCTATAGGCATAATTATTATGCGTTATCGGCCTCTTTTCAATTACGGAGAGATGATTTACGAATGGCCTCGATGTGAAGTCACGGATTTAGGCTAGGGGTGTAAGGTGACATGGCGGCTAGTGCAGAACAAGAAGAGAAGGGTTTAACCCCAGCAATTATAGACTATCATCTTCAAGTGAATGTAATATTCTAGAAATGGTCTGGTGCAGCCTGTCAAGTAGAAAAGGGATGGGACGTGTTTTGTACATTCTAATGAACCTGGAGAGTTTTCAGTTCTATGAATACCTTTTGGATGATTAAAAGGAGACTGGTACGCTGACAGTTTGTTATTGTGGGACGGCGTAGTTATGCATTGTGATTTGATCGAGCTAAGTTTTTTGCCTGCCAGAAATCTATGGTGAGTAGTGGAAAGATGCATAGTATGTATTCTGATTGGTTCTTTTGGCGGGCTAAGTTGCATCTGCATGAGTATTGAAATGATCGCATATCTATATTTATAGATACACGAGCTAAATTACGTTGAGTCGGAAGAGAATTACCCAAGGATGGGGACCAAAAGTCGCGAGTGGAATCCATCAGGCATGTCAGAGGTGGTGATTGTACACATTGTCTTCCGTTTATGATTTCCCATGGCACCGCGTGTAGTGCGATCTATCAGGATGTTGGGCGAAATGATCATGGAATTTGTGAATATTCCGAGTTTCAATAGCGTAGTAGTATCACTTGCGGTGGTACAGGTTTACTAATACTATATCCATAACGTCCGAGAGGAAAATCTGACGATCACGACAAAAAGTGAGTTAGTGTTATTTTCTTGGTAGATAGGGGCAATTTCCCTCTAACCTAAGGCAGGGGTCTGATCCAGGATTTTTCAAAAGTGCATTTAAATGCATTTGAGGGACGTTAGGGATATAATTGAGCTACTGTACCAATACTGGTCATGTTAGTACTCATTCGAACGGCCCTTTTCGTGTTGTTTACACATATGAGATTTAGATAAAATAATGTGGGAATCTTAGTTTGGCGAAGGAAAAACATTTTGTAGACTTTCAACCATTTACGAATTAGACCAATATATATTTTCAAATTCATATTATAATCCGACAAACAATTCAACTGAACACTTCCAACCGATGATTTCTGTAGACCTCTCTGATTTGTGTTGCTATTTTAAAACATCAGGTGACGTTGTCTAATTCTTAACATATTATATTTAAACTATAGCTGGTGTGAATGTCTCAATAGATGTATCAGAAATTAGGTTCAACCAAATCTTTAAAAATATGGTATTTATAATTGTTAGAGTACACATTAAGGTTTACAGCATCAAGATGAAAAAATCCGATTCATCTCCAACTTGGAATTAAATCCTTTAGTCGACGATCTTAAGTTAAAGTTATCTTTTTAATTATTAAAAAAAGAACTTCGGACAGCTCGAGTCTGCTTTAAGAAAATCATTTTACATTCATTAATGCTTTGTACTACAAATAAACAGCACAGCTAATTATATTTGGTATTTAAATAAATAATTATTCACTAAAATGATATAAATGACAAAATGTTAATTTGGGACGTCGTTGTTCTGAAATCTTAATACCTGATTTAAGTTGTCCATCGCTGTTATCTTTATTCAGTTAAGTGTTTAGAACTTATTGTTTAAAACGTATTGACTTATAATTTTTGAATATTCAATGGATATTGTTGTGTGTGACACCTCTCCATTTTTATGTGTATTTTTGTACGTTCGACTAAAATGCACTCTGCGTCTTCTTCCTCCTGTATCTGTTGCCCCTCGTTTTTACTTCGTGGCTCGATCTTTTTGCCCAAGTTGAGGCCACTCATCTGTCTTTTCTCAGTCCACGCCCCCACGTAGTAGTTAACGATTAGTTCCTGACTTCCCGTTATATATATACACTAAATGTACCAACTTCATTTGGTTTTCGATGATATTGATTCGTAAACAATCCAGACATTCTTGTGTATTTCGAGATTTCTAAGATCAATTTCGCATATATTAACTAAACATTAAGTATCTTGAAATTAGAGATCTGCGCAAAAAAAAATCAAATACTTCTTATCTAGTTGAATGTAATTAAACTGAAATTTAATGAAATGTTCGCATGATATTTTAAAAATATTGGCAAAGTTACTGGAAACCGCAAGTCACTATCCTGAGACGACCACACAGGTATTACAATTTAATCATGCATCCGCGAATATGTAAAAATATATAGGATATTTTTCACTTCTGGTGTGCAAATAGATATACCTTTATGCATGATGATACTCATAGAGTGCAAAATAAATTTTCTTTATGGATGATTTCTTTGTCAGCTTTAGATATTGTAGAAATAGTGTACTTTGTAATTAATGCGCGCGACGCCCATGATTATCATGTGTTTTTCAATAAGCATTGACCGTATCTTATAGTCTTCTAAACTCAATTTTCACGTTAGTCAACAAATTATTTAAATGATATCGTTTTTATTTAGCCAAAGTGTCAAGACGCTATTAATATCATTGACCTTAAAAATTCAAGCTAAAAGAAGAAATCAGCCGCTGTTTTCAACCTGTGATTTGGTTGGTTCTTTGAAATAACAAACGATGGTAACCGCCATTTGATGTTATAGAAACATCATGTGTGCAAGAATAAAAGTGCGCGCAAATATTAGCCTTACGAAGACGAGTTAGTGCTTATAATCTTTATGCAATCATTGGTACAGTTGGGTGTAAACTAGTCAAGAAATGACCTTACTTGCATCGTCTCCCCCCTTCTCTTATTTAGGATAGGGCTTTTATAGTTTAAAGAGACACAAGGATAATTCCAGAAAAGGACCAAACTTTTTTTAGAACCGATTTTTTTTAAATATTGGAGTGCAGCTTACACTGTAAAGGCCTAATTAGATCCACACCTGAAGGGAATAAGCTAAATACATCTCGTTTATAATAAGATCATTAAGATAATGATTTTGCATTGATTGCGATACCGGTAAGTTAAAACATAGTTTTGGTTTTTGTTGTTTTGGTTTCGAAACATTCTCGGTAGGTGTTTCTACCACTGATCAGTGCAAATTAGAGAACTTCGTATCCTAAAAATTCTTCCTTGTCCCTATAGGTGTGAGGTTGGGTGTCAGGTGGTGGCGGTATGTAGGTTTAATCAGTATCCTACTCTACCGATACTGAAGGCAACATCTATGCTGCAAAGCAATAGCCAAGTCCGTTTGAGATGAGATTCCTAGCGTTGGTAATGTCTTCAGTCTGGATCTTGAGGTACTTCATCTTCGTCCATGACGAAAACGATCATCTTTTTCTTCTGCTTCATCTTCTCCCTCACTCGAGGTTTAGAAAACCGGGGCATGCTTATGTCTACGAAGCCTACTCATCATAACTTGGCTCCTGTTTTCATGAATAGAGGAGTCCCATGTGTGTCCATTGTGTGCTGCAACGGCATCCTTGGTCAACATTCCCCCAATCCATCCGTCTATAAGGCACGGTTTATAAGTATAGGTTTGCAGGCAGATAGACCACTAAATAATGGGGGACTTCCCGTCCCTAATTATGAAAATACTTCTTTCCATTTTTAACGATGTTGTGCTTTTTCATTATCTGCTGGAATGCCCCTGCAGCCCGAGATCGGAGCGTTTTGAATGACCTCTGCTCCTTCTCACCTCAAACAAACGTGGGGTCACCTACATAACTGTGGTCTCACTTGAGGCACACCATGTTATCACCATGTGTAAATATAAGCTGGAAGAGAGGGATGGCACAAATAGGATATGATTGAAAACTACTTCCGTTCTTGAATGAAGTCTGCCATGTTATATAGCAGACGTGAAGTTAGCTGGTGTCAGGACACAGACATACGCAGAACCAGTTATTCACAGTGTTCTGCAGTAGTTTCATTAGGCCCGTGCCACAATTATCAACAAAACCTTAATGAAATCGACCGGAAAATTCTTTCGCTCCCTTAGTTCATGCACAGTTGACTACGTCTTATACAAGATATGTTGAAAAAGGGCCGCCTTACGGAAACACCTGAAGTAAAGATTCATTACCCCGGCGTTTCATTAACCCGTGTAACTACGCAAGTTCACATGTACTGTAAAAATGGCATATGATTGGCACAGTGCTTAACGGTTCTTTCAGGTTGAACAAAGACTGAAACTATCTAAAACTTGACCTAAACACAACCCTAAGGCAAATGTCCGGGTTTAGTCAAATATGGACAGATGGAGTGTGGATGGGAAGTGTCCATTCACGCTCTTTCCAAACAAGATTCATTGCATGAACAGATTATCCGTGTTTTTGTCAGCGAGTTCATGGAGAACAGTTATTGACTCTAAATGACCAAGCACTGATTGGACCCCCCCCCGAATATTTGACGGCGCGCTGCGATGTTCTTTAGTAAAAAAGATGACCTTGATAAGAAGTCCCATTCTTTTCTGATAAAGGAACAATATTATAGGAAGTTGCATTGAATTTAATTATCAGCCCCAGTTTGTAATGTAGCTGATCTCTTAATATCTTTATTTCGCGTTTGCTATTTCCCTTCGTTCTGTTAAATATTCCAATCCACGAATGCTTGCAAATCATTTATTTCCCAAGGTGGTACCCACCTCCTTAAGAATTCGTTATAACGCATCCAATGCTTTTGATTTTGGCACCAGGGATAGCTGTGAGTCCTAGGCGTTCCATTGATAACAAACTAAGTACCAACATATCTAGTAAAGTATCTAATGCGTCAAATGGGAAAACACCAATTTTAGCAAAAAGGTAGGATTATTCGGATTTCAGGCGCTTTTCGGCATTAAATGATGGCAAATGAGTAGAGTAGTTTACATAAAAAAGAATTACAAATGCCTTAACCTGTGACATATCTTGACACCACCTCACACATCGGTGACATTC
This sequence comes from Ophioderma brevispina, assembly GCA_023653785.1. Classification (NCBI taxonomy): domain Eukaryota; kingdom Metazoa; phylum Echinodermata; class Ophiuroidea; order Amphilepidida; family Ophiodermatidae; genus Ophioderma; species Ophioderma brevispina. Next base: position 64,518 of record JAMKCH010013727.1, on the reverse strand, counting down.
ACTTTAGTGCTTAAAATGACCGTACAGAAGGTGAAAACTAGAACGCAGGACCTTTTTAATGAAGCTTTTAAGAGTTTCTGTGCACGGAGGAAAGATCGCCCCACCCCCCCGTAGACGGAGGGTAAATAAACGAAACTCCACCGATACGTGTCACGGGAAGAAACTCCTGGTTAGTGAAATGAACTTTGAACAACCAATTAGAAAGAGCGAAAGAAAATAATCGCACCGTGTATTGATTTTGATTATGCGTGCGCAGTGTGGTTATGCCTTTGGGGTGACGATGTTGGTGACGATGTTAGATTGTTTTGTTTTTCTTGTGAGGATTTTGCTTGCAAAATTGAGATTTGCTGGTTTGCTATTGGTATTTATGATTCTATGAAAAAAGAAACAATATTGATGTTCACGCATAATATGCTTGACTAGATATACTTTGATTTCGTTCAAGGACAGAACAACAACAAAGTAACAATCACAAGTTATGTGTGGGCACATTCATGTTGCCAATCCTATAGTAACATCTCCTGCGGTTGCGATGTATTTTTAAGGTACTGACAATTCCCCTGCGAGTGCATCAGTTTTTGCCATTCCATTCCAACAAACAATACCCAACCATAACCCTGTGTCATGAATTACAGAGTCCTATAATGGCGAGTTCTAGGGCCCACTTCGTCGTGCGAGTGCAAGAAGGTCGTAAGTGCAATAGCTGCCATGTGATACATCTGTGTGCTGCCATGTATTAGGATAACTCTCAATTTTTCTTTCCATGGGTCAGTGGCTCTCTTCAGGCGACCGTTTCAAGAGCCACTGACCAAAGACTACATATAGTATTTTTGATGGTAAATTTCCAGCAAATGGAAGCTATTGCACTTACGAACTTCTTGCATTCGCACGACGACACACGTTTCATACTAAGTGCATCACTGGGTTCTTATTCTCCTCTACAAGGTCACACGTTATTCTGTATCTCTGTGGAAGCTAGGACACTCTGTTATAGAGGCACTCTTAGTTTCCTTACACCGGCTTTGGTTGTATTGTCCCATATCCAGCAACACACTGGCCAAAGTATTGCAACATGCATAAATATAGTTTGTATTCACAAATTGATTTCGAATTGTACCAGGAGTTCTTCGCTATACATTACGTAATTAATGTCAAAGTTATGTTTTTCAAACAGATGTATTCCCAGATGACTCCAATAGTGCGAAAAACCTTTGATTTATGTGTCATGTCCTCTAAATATGGCAGATTAAAATAGTCAGGTAGAACCTTCATGTGACCGTACAGATGAGTATGGACACAATTTTTTTGCTGAAAATGATAGATTTGGGTGTGTAGAATAAGAATCTGCCGTGTGCCACCTGGGCATCCTTGAGCATTTTGAGAAATCCAAGATGGCGTCGCCATAAATGATAATTATCTATTCAACCCTATATTATCAAACTATGGAGTCACTAGATATACTATAGGATCCAGTGAACAAGTGTATGTCACTTGTAACATTAAGTCATACTTCAAATTTGAGGACACGTGTGGTCCAGTGGATTGAGCGCTCGTCCCGCAATCCAAAGGTCGTGGGTTCGAGTCCCACTGCGGCCAACGTGTTGTGCCCTTGAGTAAGGCACTTTACCTTAATTACTCCTCTCCACCCAGGTGTATAAATGGGTACCAGCATTATTCAATGCTGGGAAAGTAACAGACTCGCTGTGCGGGAGGAGTGTCGAACCCCCCACAGCAAACATAATACGGAGGAGTCTGGCCCAAACGCTAAGGAAAGAGAGATGGGCACTCCGCGCACGAGCTTGCTCGGCACGGGACTTTACTTTACTTACAAATTCAAAATGGAACCCAAATCCAATAATTTTAAAATATGCCCTATAACAGCAAATACCTGCGATAAAAATAGACGTGAAGTACTTAGGTTATGTTGTTAGACACAATAAATGTATTTCTGATACTTTTATAATTGTAACATGACGTCAATCAATATGGCAGCCAAAACATGAACATCTTCAAAAAATACTTGACACAAATTTATCAGTATTACAGCCTTCAAATCGAAATCAATGTGCCAATGACATTAGAAATGTACCTTTGATCCTAACCAATGTACAACATACATTTCAATTTGTTTTAAATGCGCCAAAATCGAAATAAAACTAATATGGTGCAAAGGTGTCAAAATACCATAGGAATTACATTTTTTCACATATATTGCACTCAATTTATAATTTGACCCATTTTTATTTATCGGGATTACCTGGTATCACTTGGTTATGATCATAGGTACATTTCTAATTGTTTCATTGACACAATAATTTATACTTGAAGGTAATATTTAGAAATTTGTGTCAAGTATTTTTTTAAAGATATTCACGTTTTGGGCTGCCATATTGATTGACGTCATGTTACAACTTTAAAAGTATCAGAAATACATTTGTTGTGTCTAACAACATAATCTAAGTACTTCATGTCTATTTTTTTATCGCAGGTATTTGCTGTTATATAGCATATTTTAAAATTATTGGATTTGGCTTCCATTTTGAATTTGAAGTATGACTTAAAGTGACAGGAGGAGATTTTTTTTAGGATATGAATTTCTCTCAAATTTCACTGGATCGGTTGTAGACCACCTACCGATAACGTTTGGAAGGTTTATTGGACAAACAGGTGCAAAAGAAAACCGCAAACCTTGTTTTTAACTTGCCTGCTATATCGTAATCGTTCCCCATAGAAAACCATGTTTTTGACTTTCTGTCGTGCACGACAGAAACTACTAACTCATCATCTTATTACATAAAGACGGTGTATTCGGCTTATTCACCTCAGGTGTGATCTAATACATTGGTAGGCATTCCAAATATGTATAAAACCTAGGTTCGAGAAAAATTGGGGGCGCTTCTTTCTGGAAATCTCCTCATGTCTCTTTAATGTTACAAGTGCCATACACTTGTTCATTGGATCCTATAGTACATCTAGTAACTCCATAGTTTGAAAATATATGGTTGAATATATAATTATCATTTATGGCGACGCCATCTTGGATTTCTCAAAATGCTCAAGGATGCCAGGTGGCACCCGCCTGATTCTTATTCTACATACCCTAATCTATCATTTTCAGCAGAAAAATTGTGTCCATACTCAACTTTACGGTCAGGGCATAATTTGGACCATATCCACCCGCCTAAAAGAGCTGGCTAACGATAACTTGCCGATTGTACTCCAGAAGGAATGCAGACACACGAACGCTAAACAATGGCTTCAAAATAACCCTTAAATGAATTGTAGGGCTTGGTTAGTGTCCACTTTAAATATCTACGAGGGAAAATCGGAATGGCTGTATGGGCCGAAAATGAGATAACGTCAATGTTTCTCAAAAGGGTATTCATATCAGCTGATTTTTGTCGGACCAAGGTTACTTTCCTATCATTAACACTTGAGTGGATAAGGGGGCTCCCGATTGGTATTTTGCAACTTTCCGTTCACTAATGTTAAAAGCGGGATGGCCCGATATAAGTATATGAAGTTTTCATATTGATAGAATGGACTCCAGTCCAAACCCCCATCTGTAAAGTTTCGCGCCAATATTTCAATCCGTTTTGATGTGAGGGCTAAAAACGTGATTTTGTAAGCACCATAGAGTACTGTGTAAGATTAATATTGGTCGACCAAAATGGGGCACATTTTCGTTTATAAGTTCCAAACCAAACATCTTTTAGCCCTAAAATTGCACAGGGTAAATGAGACAAATAGTAGCTTTCTTCTGATACCAAAATTTTGACCCCTTCCGGTAAAATGTGGGGGTCCCTGAGGACGAGGCTATTAGCGATCGGGCCATGGGCCTTTAATGTCTCAGAGCAGTCTTAATATTTGCAGAATTTTGTTCAATTATTCGTATGTGAACTACGTTTTCTGGATGTAAGGATCTTAGAGAGCCCCCCTTATCCACTAAAGTGTGTAAAAATATCTTATCCACTTCAGTGTCAAACCGCCATTTAGATGCATGATATATAGGTGGGCCGCTGTGACCCCTAGACGACCAGTTTATTTTTACGTCTTTCCTTCTCCGAGTTTTATCACCAACTTTGGGGAAATTGCAGTGGGGGAAATTTTAAACTGTGAGCTCCAGATGACCTTTTACCTGGAATGACCCACCTTTTAATCATATTCCTCTCTGTCTCTGGTCTATGTTCACAATGTAAGTAGGTAAGCAGCGAAGATATGAGCATTAACATGTTGAGTTAACTTTTTGTGCTCGTTGGATAACCCTCTTAGTCCAGTTATTTTATGATTTGGCCCAAAACAAATTGCTAAAGAAACAATTTGGTGTTAATATACTTAGAAGTTGTCCAAAAATATTATATTAAAAGTTTACCAAAATCAACATAGTGGAACACATAGAAATAAGGGGGAACCGTTTGTACAGGGGTAAAAATTAGAATTGTTTGAATTGATTCAAATGATGTACCAATTATTTGGGCTACTCCTAAGGTTACAAAAAAGGTATAGTTTGCCCTACCTATGAGTTATAGTTTTAGTACAATAGGATCATAACAGTTCAAGGTTATTCTGGGGTAAAATTAACAGAATGGTCCGATTTTGATCGAAGTGGTTGTAAATTGTTCATTTTGTCACACTGGATAAGTAATTCTAAATAGATTCTTTGTTTGACCGTTCTATATATGAGTTATGACTAATGACCTCCCATAGGCCCTGTAGCCCCAAGTTACATTTTGCATTCCAGTTATGGAACGAATATCATAGATGGCGCAACGTAAACCAGCGTATTTTGGATTCTGTACCATTAGATGAACAATTTGACACAATTTTTCAAACGAACGGATATATCTGAAATGTTACCCCCATTGTGACCTTGAACCTGTTTTGGTTTATAACTTTTGAACTACAACTTGCAGATAGCAGATAGGGCAAACTATGTCATTTTTAATCCTTGAAAGGTGAAAAATATATTGGTATACCTCCCGACGCGTTTTGACCCTTCTCATATTTGACCCCTGTATAAACCTTACCCCCTTAAAATGCATATTCCACTTGAATTTGGTAAACTTTTGATATGTTGTTCTTGAAGATTTTCTCAATACAATTCTGAAGAAAACGACTCTTTTGCAATTAGTTTCGGGTTTTAAGGCAGCATTTATCCTAATTTGACTGGCTTATCATGTGATATTGAGGTTTATTAGGAGCTGTCTCTAAGAAACTGATTATTAAGGAATAAAGCAATACTTAAGGTATTTAACATTATTGCAAACGAGTACGGTCCTCTGCAAACGCGTACATTCCCGGGTTAGAATGAAGTGCTGGATTACATAGTGTGTACACACACAAACACACACACACAAACACACACAACGGAGCTGGTGACCCACAAAAAGAAAATGCCATTTGCTCCCTAAATTTCCTTACAGTTTCCGAGTAACCCCCGTGTAACATAAAGATATCTAACAAAAACTGAGCATCACTCCGCCTGTCTGTATCATATCCAGTACTTTATTCCCGACTTTATTCAATTGACCATTGCACGCAAATGACTACAATCTTGTGACTCGAGTACGGATCTCCGAATGAACCACTGCGAATTTGGATAGATTTTGTTTGCCTGTTTATTTAACTGGCAAATGCAAGCAGAGTAGATCTAATTTGGTTTCGTATTCACATACTATCACGTTCCTTCTAAAAGGTTGTTGTGTCTGTGGGTGTTTCAACGTGTTTGGTCATAAATGAAATGAGAGATTACTTTAAAACAAACTTCGTCACGTCATCCTATGTAATAGAAACCTCGGTAAAGCCTGAATTGATGAAATTATAAGCAGAATACTGTAACGTAATATATCGCCATATTAAGAGTATTCCTACTGCCGACAAAATGAAGTAAGAGACATTTGCTAATCGGATTTTTCCACTGTGAAAATTTTGAATAGAGATTGGTTTGACAAAAAAAGGCTAATCAATTATCTTTAGCCATGGAAGCATAACAACCGCAGCCGCGCGCAAGTGGCTGTAAGCTGCTAAAACTAACAGGGGATTCGTCTGCTCATTCAGTCCACAGTAAGGGTATTTAGCCGGCTGACCAAGTTTTCAGTTTGTAGACTTATGGGACCATCTTTTTCACCCATTCATCGGGGGACATGAATATTAATTATTAAAAGAACATATACAGATGTTGAATCTAAAAAGGGAATTTATTATGGGACTAAACAGCCAATTTTTGGAAAAAAAAAAAAAAAAAGATTTGATGCACCCGTCACGGCATTTGATTGGTTTTATTTTGCTTCGGGGGACCCCCATTCAGGTAAAATGACGTACCCTATCCTACATTGGAAAAAAAAAAAAACCGATTATCGTCATCGTACGTCGGTTTTTGAATCAGTAGGGTAGAAATGACATTTTGTACTGTTTCGACATAATACACGGTGTCTTTTGGGAAAAAAAAAATAATAGCACTTTGGGCAGAAGGTCATGTACAGACCTTGATTAACATAGTCGGATTAATATATCGGTCGCCCCCGAATTGAGCAAAAACTGATATTGATACTGACACGTGACCTGGTAACTGACACGTGACACCAAAAATATCATATCGGTACGTTTATAAATACAATACGGCAAAGCAGCAAGAATTCTGTATCTCTGTTGTCACAGCTTAATCGATCAAGATGGTTGAGGGACTATACATGTTGGTTTGTACAGGGAGGGTGACACGATCGGCCGGATTTGGGCATTGGGGATTTTCAAACGGTAATTGGAAAGCTGCTACATGCATTTACTATGGCAGTCTCGGTTCCAGTGACCATTAAAAAATCATCTCTAAACCTTTGTTCAAAAGATCATTAGTAATATCATGATAAATTAAGAAAAAAATATGAAGTTCACATCAATCATGCTTCTGTAAAGTTACCTGTGCATAACTAAAACCTCCAGAAACTGCCCCTGGCAAAATGTTAAATTCTCTATCAAAACTAATACACTTGAACATACGCGCCATGGCAACAGAGCTACGCGCTCTGTAGCCATGCGAACCAATACACTCTAATATCAAACAGCACTATTATAATTATTATACACCCCAAACCATTGCACTCCTGGATATAACAGTTAACAGCAATTTAGCCTTCGGATTGACCGCTATCACGATTACCAGCTTTCCTCAAAAAGGAAAAAAATATTACGGTTTATAAAAAGTGTATTATTAAATGATGAACGGCTTGTTAAAAAACTTTCAAGTCTAACATCCATATTTGGTAAGTTAAAGTACCAACTTAAACTTTACCGTCTTTACGAATACATTGTGGCGGTTTAAACAAACATGCGAATCTATCAAATATTGCCCGGCTGTGAAAGTAATCAATCGGAAGGTATCATAGTCTGCGCTAATAGACGGACAAACGGAATAAAGCGCCCGAGAAACTAATGACTGCGTGAAGAGGTCAAACTAATAGATGCCCCATTGTTCACCATTGTTCCCGACTGTGAACACGGAGGATCAATATCGCCACACCGGTTATCAGGGTATATAGCAATATTGCCGGTGTGAAAGTTATCAAAGTAATCATTTAGTCCGGCAGGTATCATCGTCCGGGTTTCAATAGACGACAACGGATAAAGCGTGTGAAACTAATGTTGCCTGAAGAGTCAATGGAATCGATTGTTACTCTATTGTTCACCTTGTTTCAGGACTGTGAGCCCGGAGGACTATATCTCATGCCACACGGGTCGGTGGATGGTTCGAAACCGTTGATTGGCTGGCGATGTCATGGACACCCATGGTCAACGGATTGCAAAGGCAGAAAAACGAAATTCATAATCACAAATTGATTTCAAATTACACCATGGATTCTTGACCAACATTCATCGGATGGTGTCAAAGTTGGCTTTTCATACAGATGTCCATCCCCAGAATCCAAGGGGCGAACGCAAAAACGTTTCATTTGATTGTTCATGTTTCCTAATTATGGCGGATTAAGACAGAAAAACTGCGATCGATAACTTACCAATTGCACTCCAGAAGGAATACAGGTACAGAAACAAAAGAAATGGCTTCAAAATAGCCGCTTAATGATTTGTATGGGTTCGTTAGGGTTTACTTAAATGTTTACCAGAGAAAATCGGAATGGTTGTTTGGACCGGAAAAGAGATAAGGTCAATGGAAGACAGTGGTCTTTGAAACATTCGGGAAATTCTGAGACATCCGCAATTCAATTCGAATGATAAATCACGTGGTTTACGTAAATCATGCCTAATTACACGTTTCACATTGCATGACAAACATAACAATATCAACAATGTGATTAAAAAGTTGTTTTCAAGTTATCACGTGACATTTTTCTTGCCATTAAATTTCCAGAGTCCAACAGTGATCGACGTGCTCCAATCTTTTATTGATGTTATCTCATTTCCGGTCCATACAACCACTTCGATTTTCACCCTAAACATTTAGAGTAGACTCTAACAAACCCGTACAGTTCATTTAGCGACTATTTTGCAGCCATTTTGACGTTCCTGTGCCCGTATTCCTTCTGGAGTAAAATCGACAAGTTATCATTACCCAGCTCCCTTAACCCGCCATATTTAGGGAACATGACAATCAATTTAAACGTTTTTCGCGCTATTTGATTCTGGGAAACAACACCGGTTTAAGAATCGTAACTTTGACAATAATTATGTTATGTGTAGTCGAGAACTCCGTGTACAATTTTAAACCATTTTTCAAAGTAAATTGTTTTTTTTTCTGCATGTTGCAATACTTTTGGCCAGTGTGTATATATTGCACAAGGTAGATTGTACAATTTATTTATCAGTGACCACAACTTTACATATCTAATCCCTTAATATCAAAAGCATCTATTGGAAGTGTTTACCGATAACATGCAGATATGCGCTAGGGAAACATACGGTTTATTACTTTTAGGAAGATGTGATTTTGAAAATTATGCTTTTCAAGTCCCATCTTTCAAGTCTCATCTTTTAGGAAGATGGTTAATGTACAGAAAACTAGTATTTGCACATAACGAAATACACTATTCGTTGTTAAGCTAACTCATTTGGGGAAAACAATAAGATACATCTGAAAATTTATTAGAGGAAAGGTTAGCGAGAATAGAGTGCGTACTAGATTGAAGATCCGTAAGTGGGTCCCCTAGAGTTTTGGACCTCGCCAATTATCCAGAATATTGAGCCCCATTCACGCTTGAAAACAAGCGTAAATCCTGTTACAATGTCACTGCCACCGTGAAAATTAATTATTGAACCATTTTTCTTAAGGTGACTGTCCTTCACATTGTAATAATTATTTTAAAGCGGGAATGAAATACTGGTCAAACTATAGAAACTGGGATCCTTCAGATCCATGTAAGCTGGGATAAAGTGGCGTTAAAATAAGCGTATTTTAATCCTTAAACCTTTAATAATGCATATGGTACTGTACATCTGTGTAGATGCCCCACATCACGTTAACATAACACCTCTCGCTTTTGCATAAACCCCACATTTGCAACCGGATTTAAAGTGTTTTAATAATCTTAATACTTTTGTCATAATATTTTCATTTCCTAAATATTCACCAAAAAGTGTAAAAACATACGAATCCCTGGGCCTGATTTCGATGATAAAACCACCAAAAAATTATCACGAAGATGAAGATGAGCATCTATTTTTAGCACACCCCATGCCCTTGATAGCGTAAATTTAATAAAAACGAAAAATAGCGTCATCTGTTGACAAGGCTATACACAGGTCTGGGTCACTCCATACTGTATCGAAACTGGCGCATGCGCAGTTAGTTCAGGAGCAAAGTTATATAGGCATTATCGCTGTGTAATAAATCCCCAAAAGTCTCACCGTGATGGGATAAACCTTCACCTTGTTATGTGCAATGTGGTCAAAAATATGAACGGAGGGACTGTATACGAGGTTAATCACTGCGCTGAAAGACAAAAACCAAAACATCGGAATAAGGGATATGTTGGAATTTATGCTCGATTCATCCTTGAGTGATGCAAAGGCCTATTGGTATTATTTTACAGGTAAACATCACAATAGCTTATTGATGTGAATCAAGTTAAGGCCTGAAATATCTGCCTGAAATATACTTTATCCATGTGTGCGTGTGCATCGAAAACTTTTTTGAATAATATTGTTCATATTATTCATATTTACACATTTGCATATTAATATGTAAATTGTATTTCAAAGACTGTAAGATCAAATCAATTAAAAAACTCTTGAGGAGGCTCTAGGCTCTTTCTCTGTATATTCGGACAATGACAATATTGTCGACATTAACATTCATTAAAGTCTCACAAATTACAAAAGATAGTGAATTCTTGGATTCGGATACCTGAACGTAAGTCACTTGAACCTCAACATTTTATCAACTAAGGCATAAGATCAGTATTAAATAGGCGGGGACTGGTAGGATTTTTACTCCTACGCTGAAAAGTAATATATGACCAGTCTGCTCTATATTTGGAAAAAGAAACAGCCTACACAAAACGCCATGGATGATGACCATTCTGGATATCTCTAATGGAATTTCACAAATTTAAATTTTCTTTGATCGGAATATTAATATTAATCCGCGATGAGGCCGCCTATTTGGTCCCGATCAAAGTATACAGGAGGCATATCAGCACGAATCAATTATATCTATGCGTATAGAATCTACCACAAACTTTCTATTATGTGCATCAAATTTGGGTTATTCCTTATCAACCTCACGTAACAAGAGTAGATACTAAATTGATTGATGCTTTTACCTCAAACAGTTACACGTTAATTGCTACACTATTTGGAAGCAAATATCGTGGCGGTTGCTAGAAGCGTTTTGAGAACAACGCACACATATGGTTGTACCCTAGTTTATGACATTTATGCCCTACCACTGTACACCTGTGCACGACAACTGAATATAAATGGTCACTTTTAACAGGACAATTAATTTTATCAACCGAGTTCAATATGGATGCCGCCATAAATGTTATTCGGTAATCACTTCGTCTAATCTAATTAATTAAAGTAAATATTAAAAAAAAATGACATTAATGTATGATTTTTTTTTTAAAATTATAAACAATGAAATCTCATGGAATATCAATGCTCTAGTCAGAGCAAGAATTCAAATCAGATTCCTGCGCCTTAATAAGCCACAGCAGACACGCACTGTAATATCATTTGTTTATACTCCGTCCACTTTGGAAACGTTAACCCCATGTACGCGGCACTTACCGTCCCCAAGTAATATACCACCGTCTCTCCATGCAAATGCAATCAGAAAATGAATACATGCATAATAAATCGTGCATCTAAAACGTCAAATATCTCAGTGTGTTTGTCCGTTAATAATCAATCCCTTATATTGGCGACGAAGATAAAAGGCCGTAGCACGCCGTGAATTCACTCCCGTCCGCATCATTCTCGGAAATCGTGAGTTTAAACTGCCAAAACAAACTGTCAGTCAACACGTGATTCGTGAAAAGTTTGCTTTCATTTCATTCATCAATCCGTAACTTTCGATCCAAGCCGTCAGTACTGATCCCGACATTACATCTGAATATTATAATACCGTGCACCTCGTGGGGTAAATTGTGTATTCTGTACCATCATGACTATAGCGAGGCCACATTTCCCAGCTTTGATCCGCCCCCCACCGAGATTCTGCCAGTTTATCAATAGATAGACTAATGGTGGGTATCCAGAATTTTAACACTCAGGTCCATGGTTTGGTTTGGACATTAAAGAGATAAACGCCGCCGTGCCCGTCCTGTTACCTTATGGTTGACCGGCCTTCAGTCTGTTTGAAACATTACCGAACACTGGAACGGAAGAACAGTTTGAACCAGCTGTTTGCGCGTTAACCACCTAACTGCTTCACTACCCCGAAAAAGAACTTGCCTAGAAACGCCTGTAAATTCAGGCAACAAACAAGAATCAGAGAAAATGTGAACAAGTATGCCTACCCGTTTGCGCGAATGGCACTACTATGTGAATTATCCAATGTCGACCGTGAGATAGCAACTCAAATCATCTCATGATCTGAAGTCCTGAGAAAGAAAGCAAATAGCAAGGCCTATAGGTAATCACCATGTTGAAAAGCCGCCCACGCCTAAGCATACAGGTGAAAATCGTACTACAATGCGCGATCACATCGTATTGGGCGTAATCAGTTCAGTCAGTTTGAACACAATGCAAGTGATACTGAGAATCAGGCACAAACAAATACAAATTCAAACCCAGATACAAAGAGATAGAACAATGAACACAATCAGTCAAATACAACAGTGAAAATAGAAAACACGGCCATTACAAGTATGTGCAGATACTGGTTGTCCGCAAAACCTCATAGGTGAAACAACACTGAAACAACTCAAGACAGAGATCAAAAGCCAACAAAATACAGTTGAAAATACGACATATCCTTGACACCATACTACAGCAAGACACCCCTACCTATTATTGGTATTCCAACCCAAGAGAAACAAAAGAAAAGGGTTAACAGTTTCTGACTTATACGTGTGAAAGTAGATTCAAACTGTCTCTTTGTAAGAAACACAATCAAGCTACAAACACATTGATGATCACATCCCTTGATAAAACAAATAGAAACGCAAATTACAAGAGCTTAGTAAATGACATAATTAGAAGACGGCCACTGGTCCACAGCATGGTGTCACCACTATAGTTGATACCCTAAACCCACACAACCCTCAAATGACATCAGACTGTGCGTGGATTTGCGTGCAGCCACGTAGCCATAAAGCGCGAGCGCTTATACTCCTACGATTGATAGCATCGGTAATCTAGCTCAACGGAGCCCAAGGTGGTTTCAATCTCGACCTCAAATCGGGGTACCATCATTAAGAAATTAACCTGACTGCAGTTTATATCACGACATTTGACACACGTAGGACTCCAAAAGGTCAATCGTCTGAACTTTGGTATATCGTCGGCAAGTGAAGTCTTCAATATACCATCAGTCAAAGATTGGAAGGAATACCAGGAGTCCTTAACATTTCAGACGATATATTGTTGCAATGCACCTTCCAAAGAAGAACACGACAGACGACTTGAGTCACTTGCTCATAAGAGACAGGACTCACATGATTGCTTGAAAATGCAATTCAACAAGACACTGAGTGGACTTCTTTGGCTCTTGGGTTTGGGAAAATGAGTCCTCTCCTGGAAGCATTGAAGAAAAGCCTCATCAACCATCACGGCAAATCTGCAGAGGTCAAAAGTCTATTAGGGATGGCGACTTAGTGCGAGATTTATCCCTGATGTGGCAACCATCACGGAGCCCCTCTGGAGACTTACAGTGACAAACACACCATTCGTCTTGACCTACAGGAAGAAAAAAAAAATAAAAAACAAGATGAACCCTAAGAACTCAAAGATGCACTGGATGTCCGTACTTTGATATAGAACCGTCCAAACGGAGATATGGGTATAACCAGCACCCGTCGGCCTCGTGCCATCTTGGTCCAGAGGACTAGCACCGAAATCAAATATGTGTGCTATGCTAGCCGCTCCAGTTAATCCAGTATAGCCAGATCGAAAGAGAAACCCTAGCAATAGTATGGGCTGTACACCGATTCCACCTCTATATATTTGGTAAAAGTTCACCGTGTCCACTGATCACTAAGCCGTTAGTTGCCTATAGCTCCAAACCACAACAACTCCATCAGCAAGAATCCAGAGCTGATTACTGAAACTACAAGCACACATATGTCTGAGTCATCCACCGCGCTGGAAAGGACAACCCGGCAGATTATATGTCGTTGCCATCCAGAGGCATATTCCTCGACACAGCAGAATCCTCTAAAAGAGCGCGGAAGAGTTGTCAACACTTCATTCAAACAAGTTCAAAACCCAATGCCTAACCCGTAGCTAGATACAGCAAGCGACAGCAAACGACTGGCACTGCAATCAGTATTCATCATCAGCGTAGGCAATAGCACGTATAATGATAAAGGAGAATCCAGACCCTACTGGAATGTGGAAACGAACTGTCAATCACAGAAGACGGTGTAATTCTGAAAGGGAACACCATTGTTATTGCACAATCCCTGGAAGATCAGGTTATCAAACTACACTCAAGGTCATCAAGGAATGACTAAAAACAAAATCCTGACTCCGCAATCAAAGTATGTTTCCGAAACTCTCTGAGAAAACTGAAGCGGTAGTCAAATGCTGCATCCCTTGTCAAGCCTCCACTCCAGAAGTTCATAGAGCTCCACTGGAAATGAGCGCACTGCCTGAGAACATGGCAAACAAGTTTGTGTTGACTTCTGCGGACCTTTTCCCATCTGGACAATTCCTTCTGTGATCCGTGGATATTATTCAAGTTAACCCAGCAGTTGAGATCTTATCATCCACATCTGCGAAAGCAACAATTCCTCGTCTCGACAAGATATTTTTTTCTGAAATTGGGAATACCAGAGTCCTTGAAAAGTGATAATGGAAGTCCCTTCCAATGGAAGAATTGCCAATTTGCTAAAGTACGCAGGTTTTACCATCAACCGTGTACCCCAATGTGGCATAAGCGACGCTGGCCGAGGTCGAACGCTTCAATGCGTATGCTTAAGGCAGTACAGACAATCTGAGACAGACGGAAAGTCGTGGCAACGGAACTTATGGATGTTTCTTCTTTCTTCCGCAACTATAGGGCCGACACCACATTCTAACCACAGGTAACCTGCACCTTTTTGAAGCCAATTACACGGACATCCAATACGTACCACACTCCCCACAAGCCCCCCCCCCCCCACAGCCACACATTTCAAAACAGTCACAAAAACATTGTGAAAAGGATAGAGATTCAACGTACGCACAAATGTAACATGATCCAAAGCAAGAATGAAAGCTTATGCAGACAGACTAAGAACCCAATCGTCTGACATCAAAGAGTACACAGTGTTGTTCAAGAACCAAGTTAAGGAAATCTTACTAACCCGCTTCTACAACAATCCCGTTCCTTACACTGTTTTGTAGTAAAATGCTCGCAGTGACAGGCCAATGTCACAAGCCCATCAATATTAACAAAGAAACATCTCACACTTCAAAAAGATCCTAAACAGGCAACACACACCAGGGACCAACGGTGACAAAGACGCATCCTGAGTGCCGAAGACGCATACATGAGAGACGAAAAAAAAGAGCATACATGGTAATGAAGACGCACACAGGAAGCGATGACGAAGAACGCAATACCTTACATGTCAGTCCATCACCCTCCTAGACGTAACCGTAGACGTCCTCGGTATTTGCAATACTATGTTACCTAAATAATTTTGAAAACCATGTTACCCAGTGACACGCACACAACGAGACTTGCCTACCCCATTTTGCACTTTATGCCACCTTAAAGTTATAGTAACACTGCAAAAGACATGCAGTTAACTTTTGAACATACCTGCAAAGCATGCAGACTTTGAAAACTTTTCATCAGAAACTGCATAAAGTTAAGCAGTTTTCATTTGACAGGTGACTATTGCTATTATACCAGCAAAGCATTTTCATCAAAATTAAAGTGGAAGGACATTTATGCCATTCAATATTTCATACTTTCACACATCAACATCCACACATATCACAAAGAGTTCATCAGTCTTGAATACATTTATTTTCTTTCAACACAAGTAACATCAACATGATCAATTATATCTATGCGTATATATCTACCACAAACTTCTATTATGTGCATCAAATTTTGGTTATTCCTTACCAACCTCACGTAGCAAGAGTAGATACTATATTGATTGATCCTTTTACCTCAAACAAACAGTTTACACGTTAATTGGTACTATTTGGAAGCAAATATCGTGGCGGTTGCTAGAATCGTTTTGAGAACAACGCACACATACGGTTGTACCCTACTTTATGACATTTATGCCCTACCACTGTACACCTGTGCACGACAACTGAATATAAATGGTCACTTTTAACAGGACAATGGATTTTATCAACTGAGTTCAATATTGATGCCGACATAAATGTTATTCGGTAATCACTTCGTCTATTCTAATTAATTAAAGTAAATGTTTTCTATTTAGACGAAAAATGACATTAATGTATGATTTTTTAAAATTATTAACAATGAAATCTCATGGAATGTCAATGCTCTAGTCAGAGCAAGAATTCAAATCAGATGCCTGCGCCTTAATACGCCACAGCAGACACGCACTGTAATATCATTTGTTTATACTCCGTCCACTTTGGAAACGTTAGCCCCATGTACGCGGCACTTACCGTCCCCAAGTAATATACCACCGTCTCTCCATGCAAATACAATCAGAGAATGAATACAAGCATAATAAATCGTGCATCTAAAACGTCAAATATCTCAGTGTGTTTGTCCGTTAATAATCAATCCATTATATCTATTAGACTTGATATTAGACGCAGCATTTCTAGTTTAATTCTGTGCCAAACTATAGCGCCGATGACCACTTCCTAATCGCAAATTGCAAGTTGCACAGCAAGCGTGGGTTGGAAGGAAGAGGTGTTGAAACCAATGGTTACACAGTCCACACTAAAATAGCCATTTGACAGCTTTGGTACACCATAATCCCTAACTCGAATGCCTTTTCTCACAATAAACAACAGCCTGATTTACTATGTCAGGTTGTAAACACGAAGCGGAAATACCGCATTGAAAAATGTGATAAGTCAAGCTAATCTGGGTAACAATTTACAAGAATATCGCAAAAAAAAAGCATTTCAATGCGAAATCAGGTAGTTATTTCTCCCGCTGGCTTAACCGGAAAAGAAAGGAAAAAAACAAAACAAAACGAAGTGGTTCGTAAAGAAACAGGATAGATAATTGAAACATCAAATGCAATCACCTCCTTCGCAATGTCAAACATTTGTTGGCACTATCATAGGTCGCAATATGTTTGATTATGTAGCGGGACTTTAATCATGTTAATTAAGTCATACATCAAAGCCATTGTCTCTTGCACAGACTAAAACAGAAAATCATTGAGAGACTAGGCATAATTTCCTTAGTTCACAGTCGTCTTTTAACTCTCTCGGCGCGGGGGCAAAGAGACTTGTAGTCAGTGGGGTGAGAGGTTTGACCCGGGAGTTTGACAGAGAAAGTAAATTTTTCACAAATTGTAAACTCTATTATATATTAAAGAAAACATTACGAACAAAAGTCAGAAAGTCCGAACATGGCAAGTTCTTTTTTGTTAGTGTTTGAGGTGTTTTTTATAATATCAATTGACCTGTAAATGGTTAAGACGTTATGTATTTCATATCCTCGGGCGATATAAAACGCGTCTGCTAGGACGAAGATTAGGCTCTTGGCGTTTCAAAGAGAAATACATATCGAGTAAGATTAAATTTATGTATATTTGAATTTGTCCTGTATAAAATCAGGCACTGACTAATTAGTGAAGGGCCTTGAAAGAGGACCTTCAAGCGTTTGGTTGTAAAATAACCGTGATTCCTTAGTCATGTTAGTTGAAAATTAAAAAATAATCATATTTATGGTGAAATATTTCTGTACTATGCTTGAGTATTTATAAAATGTAGTAAGTCTTTTATATATAATTATCTGAATTTTGCATATAAAGCCAAAATTGGGCTTCAGTCCACCGATCTCTAAATGCTGTATGATCTTTATATATATATATATATATATATATATATATATATATATATATATATATATATATATATATATATATATATATATATATATATATATTTGTTTGAGGTTTGTAGTGTATTGGGATAACTTTTAATTGCCATTTTATTTCAAATAAAGAGGAGGACGTGATCCACTATGTTGGTTTAAAGGAACATTCATGATCCTAGGGCCTTCATTTTGTTTATGGTTCATAGATATCCTCGAGAAAAGCTTATTTTAAAAAGACCAGTTGATTCTGACGGCGCGTGTTGATGTTTGTATCACGGTGCCTCATAGGCCACTGTGTTATAATTTCTGTCCCTTTACGGGCAAAATATAGTAAATTACGAATTTCTTCCAGAGGAGATCGAATTTGCACGTAAGATTAGGAACACATACTACCCGGGTCAAAGGTTCAGATGATATAAAAATATCAACCTTGTTGAGGTAAGTGCATCACGAAATGCCCCTTTAAAGATGGACTACGCAATCTTCAGCATATCCCATAGTTCACCTTGTAATTCTTGAATTTATTAGGACTGAACATTTTTCCTCTAGTAATTACCATTAACATATTTATTTTGGCCGTACATTCTTTCATCCGCGAGAAATCTTTAAAAAAGTTTTGCATTTGGTTACTCACGGCAAGTTAAAAAAGCCGATTGCTGACTTCTGACTGCTGATGCCACACAGCAAAGTTAAAAAAGAAAATGATTAGTTTAGCTGGTCAGCAATCAGTTATCAGCTATGAGCCAGATGACTGTTTTGGAAGGGGTTTATTTATTTATTTAAACGGTTAAGAATTAATACCTACTTAAATTTGTTGGTTAAAAAGGTTAAAAGATCATTATTAAACAAGGTTTAGGGTTAGGTTTAGGTTATAATTTATGTTTAGGGTTTTTTTAATCTTTTTAATACTCTAACCCTAACCTAACGTAATATTGAACTTTTGACTTTCTTTTACCAAAAATTGTATCAACATAATGAGAGCTGATTACTGATCAGCTGACTGGCAGGTGTGTGGGTCAGTTTAAAGTAAGTCAAGCAAATGGGCTGCAATTAGCAGTCAGCAATCAGCTTTTTAAACTTGCCCCGGTTACTCATGTTACTTCTTTGTTTACACACAATATCCAACAGGGCTGGATTGCTCTTTGTATCGAAACCATATTGGAATTGATCCTTTAACATAACAGCACTGGGATAAATTGGGATAACCGGGGTTATAAGAGAGGGAAAAGTGTAGAAACAAGGGGGGGGGGCAAGATTTGTACAGAGGTAAAAAAAGTGTTTTCAACGATTTACCAACATTCAACTAATACTATGGTTTAAAATTGTGGATTATACCCTATCTATGTCGTATAGTTCTAGTACAGTGTTTCCCAACCTTTTTGACCCGAGACCCCATTTCTTGACACCTGGCTTGCGGCGACCCCATTACTCAAAATAATATATTCTCAAAAAGAAAATTTGACCAGTCAAGAAAAAAATCGAAGGTGTTGTGGAGAGGCACGTCAGTTGCAAGCCAAGTTTTCAAGCCAGGGGAAGGGGCAACAAGGTTGCCTTTATCTACCAAAACCTCTGAATCTATACTGACGACATGGAAGCAAGGGCACTCCTTAAATTAAGAAAAAGAATATAATGACCAATCCCACTCCTGTGACTAAGACTTTTTGTTTTAGCAATCCAAGGGCACCGTGCCCCCATTCCTAAAAAAGTGCGCACGACGCGCACAAAAATAAACAACGAATTTCTTGTAATTAAAGGTGCTTTTTCCGATTTTTTTTTTTAATTGTGTCGTCCTACTTGAGTATTAGAGCCTTGCACTTGCACCTACGTCCTATCACGTACCGTGGGAAACAATCCTGCGGTTTTGATGGTAAAAGGCTATAATGCATATGCAAAGCCCTATTCAATACTGTGCTAATATAATATCGATGGTTAACCATTAAACGCGTTTTGTTTATATCTTGGGAGAAATGATTTGAGGGCTCAAACTTTCAGGACGACAATTAGAAAAAATATGGCTTTTCATCTGATACCAAAATCGAGATACACTTCCGGGGACATCAGGGGTTCCAAGAACGATCTAAATACGCCACCTATTAAATAATTTGGTCTTTGAACAGTTTATGATGACCAAATTCTGAGGAATTGGAAATTTTAACAAATTGCAAATTTTAATTTAAAAATTGATTAATCAACACTGCATGTTTGGCTTGCGTGACTCGTTAAATTAATCTTATTTGGCCATTCTGTTCTTGCCTTTTTTTTAACGCGAGAATTTTCCATTTACCTTTTAAATTACTGTCGCGACCCCTTCTTAAGGGTTGGCGACCCCAAAGGGGTCTCGAAACCCCAATATCCACCAAATGATGACCTGACAAACTGCTACAGAAGGGTTTCTTGCTGTAACTTGTTATACTGAACTCCTTTCCGCACACCTATCAAAAAGGTAGAAAAAGGAGGCATGGCAGACCATGCTACTTTTGCATAAACCCTATGTGCCATTTTTGCCTATATAGTGGTTATTTATACATATATTAGACGGGGACGACCGCGATTAAGTAAATAAGTTTTCATCCTTGACTAGATGCCTGCACCTTAGCCCCCCTCGATTTGGCGCTGATCTTTTAACCCTTTTCAATGTGAGAGCTAAAAAAAAATTCTTAGCCAGATATGTGTAAATTAATGGTCGGTCGAACCAAAATGGGGTACATTTTCGCTCATACTTCCAAACCAATATCCCTTATACAAAATGTTTTGCCACTTGAAAATTTGGAGTAATGGGGACGTGCTATTAGCGATCATGGCACGAACCCTTTAACCTCGTTGAGTCTTACTTTCTGTCCAACAGAGGACCCGAGGCACTTGAGGTCTAAACCTTTTTGAGTTGGGGTAACCGTCCGAATAGGTTTAACGGTCCATTGACTGTCATGTATTCCATTCCGTCTCTTGGCATTTAGATGTAGACTGACTTTAATATCTCATCATTCTAAATGATGCTTTGTAGTAAGATCTAGGTTGCAGCACATATCACATCCCCTGTTAGAGCTGCGTCAAAGTCTGTGAGATACCTACTTTGGTGACGTCTAGAATGCTTGCCCACCTTTATATGCTGCTGTCCTACCTACTACTCAGGCTATTACCAATTATACACATCCTTTTTAAAATGTTCACATACGTAATGACCCCCATTTTCTTCTTCCTGCAATCCACTTTTATCACAAGTTGCATAAAATTATCCACTTTTTTTTAAAGAAATTTTGAACACCCAAATTCAAAATTTTTTAATTTTTTAGGTTTTTTCTTTT
This sequence comes from Ophioderma brevispina, assembly GCA_023653785.1. Taxonomy (NCBI): domain Eukaryota; kingdom Metazoa; phylum Echinodermata; class Ophiuroidea; order Amphilepidida; family Ophiodermatidae; genus Ophioderma; species Ophioderma brevispina. The sequence continues at coordinate 43,563 of JAMKCH010013727.1, read as the reverse complement.
TTTAACAAATTTATAATGTCATGGCAGCAATTTTATAATTCCCATGGGCATTTTTGAACTCATTGGCAAAAAACAGTTTCGTATTTTTCATTTTCAAATTTTAACATCTTTCATCCCCCTTTCATACTGGATGACCAAAACCATTTTTATTTAAGCTTGTGTCCCGAATGACCCGTATTTTTGGGGTACAATTTTATCTGAAAGGACCTGGAAGGACCCTATTTTTTTACTTTTACCCTGGCCTAGGAAATATATCCATCCTTCGCATTGGGAGGGCCCGTCTAGTTGATCCAATGCGTTTGAATAACACTCTCTCTGATAATTTTGCTAAATAAAGATCTCCCATCCCGATTGCAGTCTGACAAATCATCTAGAATGCAACAATTAATTTTGCGGGAAATTGCGGCATCTGCAATAATCACCAGGCACTTTCCACTTTTAAATATTCATTTGCAAGTGCTACCAACCTTGGCAGTCATAGCCATGTAAACATGTGCAAATACTAAGCAGAAAATGTAAAATCATCCCTAACAGCATTTAATGAGTTCAATACCTTTGTCGAAATATTGGGCGTATACGTCCACGTAATATAAATGCAAATTACCATGTTTTTGTCCAGGCTTTCCCTTTTTCTACCTTTTTGATATGTTGTTGGGAGATCTTTTACTGCTAGTGTACAGCAAAAACAAAAAACCTTCCTGTAGCCACTTTGTCCAGGTGTACCTAGAAATTTTCATAGCTTTGAGTGACACCAGGTATACATAGTACATAGGCCTTTAATGAATCCGATTTGAGCAGTGTTTTCTAGAGCCTGGTACACATACACCCACAATCTTTGCGTTGGAAACCACACTTTTTTACTTGTAATCTAAATCATACCACAATGGCCCCATACGTAAATCAAAACGTTTTATAGACACTTTAATGTGAGACGTTCATACTAATGGCTAATGGCCCCCATAACCTTATTAACTCCCATCATGCTTACATTTTAAGTTAAAAAACAAACAAAGGGTGGTTTGCGAATATATTTCCCCCCTTCTGTACATTTAAGTTTTAGATCCAAACAATTTGTACCCGAAAGATAACGGATTCAATGTGAAATTTGTACCCAACCACATTAGAAAATTGAACTATAGACGGCCGTTTTCTTATGCATTTACACCGTGTTCTAAGCTGCAGCTTCGGCACATACAACACCGGGTTAAGAGAAGCTAGTGAAGGCCATCGGGCAAATGTACCAGCATACGCATTGCTCACAGTCACCCACCTCACCAGACGGAATTACTGATGATTTTGTCACAACAGGCAGTTAATACAGGAGACACTTTAGCTCGATTGTTATTCATCATTGTCTTGGATTATGTTATGAGGAGGGCTCTAGATGGCAAGGAAGAGCAACTTGGGTTCACACTTAAGCAAAACCAAGAAGGAGCAGAAAAATAGGACCCACAAACTTAACAGACCTGTATTTTGTTCGGATGGCATCGGCACTGCTAGCCCACTGCCTGAAGGATTCCGGAATTGCTTCCCCTGGTAGAAGCCTCTGCCTCTACTCTCTACATTTATCCCAGCCATAAATATCCTTGACAACATTAATCTTCATCTTACCAACCGGCCACCAACCAAGCCGCGAAAATCTTCCCTTCATAACGCTGCATTTGTTGCATGAGTTGCTGTGATGTACGATGGGTAAAGTAGAATAATGAATATGTCGGTTGCGAAATAAGAACGATTTTTGGCCATTTTAGAGTTTGGCAACAACATCTTAAACACCCACATATTCTTGAAACCAAAAGCCAAAATTCAACTTCCGTTGTATATAAGCCATCCTCACCTCCGGCGACAAGGTCTTTTTTTTGTAAATCGAGAGATGCCGTGGAATGATATTGTTGATCTAAACAAACAGAAAACCAAACAAACAAAAACAAACAAAACAAATTCTACAAGAAATGCAACATGACTCGGTGAGTTTTTACCCCACTACCTCAGAGTCTTTGAACGGGCTACATTTCTCGAACCAATAAATGTAAAAGTTTTTTCGTCGCGCCGTGAAAATAGAGCCCAGGACACGGATCTGATTTTACTCTTGGTTTCTGGGATTGGGGGGACGGGGATAATCCACGGAGTATGGTGAAAGTCTTCGTAGGATGAGGTAAAGTTTATCAGTTCTTTTCAGAAAAATTATTTTCCTTTTCAATTCTAATAAGTCTTATTTTAGTCAATGTAAACAATATGTGCATCACGTGTTGAGGCTCCACTTTCCTTCCCCGATCATTTGTAATTTGGAATAATATATTTTGGTCAGTTTTTTGAAAAATACTTTTTTTGCTTCACTTGCAGGTCGCAGCCTTCATGGACAAAAACTGAGATTCGTTTAACATCTTGTGACAAACGTCGTTAAAATCAAGCTTAGTGCGTGTGGACTAAAGACGTTCCATGCTTTCAATTATTTTTAAACAGCTTTTATTTTAAAAGAAGTTAAGAACTTGTTTTTAACTTCGCTCATCCCAATTTGATGATTTTCGAGGGATTACTATCGCGTAGAGGTTAAGATTGGCGGACAAAGTGGGTCGTGGATGTCCCTTTCACATCTCGGATAGTCAAGTTTAAAGTAAACACCTGGCATTAAGATATACTACACTGGGATTGTTAGCAGTAGTCCATGTAAGATTACAGACATACGGGATTTTTAAACTAGTTCATGGTTGAATAGTACATAGACGCATGTATGGGAACATTGTTAACAACAATCATTTTAGATACACATGAATTGTTATCGGTAGCGTTTCGTGAAATTGGGCAGGTTTCTGAGGGGACAAGATATTATTGTAAGTTTTAATAGGTTGTATAATGATGACCCTTCCTCTATCTTTGCGAGTTAATGATTTCAACTCGTTTCTAGTGTGGAAACACACGCTGAAAGGAGTGAAAGTTTGCATTTTGTAAGCAATTTCTACATCTTCGGAGTGCACAATATTCACTTTTTCGCTTATTTTTACACCCAGTTTACACTTTTAGAGAGTGGATGGGTTGGTGGTTGGTTGGTTGTTTGTGGGGTTGTGGGTAAAGAGGTTCCTCTCTTTAAAATGAAAGAGTGACAAATCACTCTAAATTTCGGAGGGTTACCGCGCTCACTCTGTTACCGAGTGCTCAAAATTCCACTCTTCTTCGGAATGAAGCCCACTCTGAACTCTTGTCGAGCGCTTTTAGCTCTAAAGAGTGAGAAATACTCTTTTTTTTACGGTGAGTATATGTATGGGTCGGTCAACAATTCATCGCATTTAACGACCAATGTGTAGGGGCATTAAATGTTATTTACTTACTGTAATATCACTCGAAAATACCGTAGTCTTGCGCAGGCTAGGCCAGAGCCTGCGATGTATCGAACGCACATCATTCTTGTCACGGGCATATGCCATGATCATGCAAGTCATACATGCCACAATCGTGCATGCAAGTCACACTGAATCATGCCAATGATGCGCCACAATATTCATGTTGGTTACCTTTCTGATCCCACTCTTGCCTGACAACGACTCGAATTCATCCGCCTTTACGGAGTAAAGTGCATGTGATAACCTGTCTTTATTTCCGTAAAGGCTGCTAAATTCTGAGTCGTGTCGGGCAAAGTGGGGTCAGCAATGTACGCAACCCATTCATTCATGTCACGATGCTAAGAATTATGACCTACACATACAATCTACTCACCAAACAACAAAACTTCACAAAGAAATCACAACTCCAAAGAGTGATTTGGCTATTTCACAACACCGTTGTCCCCCAAGCTTTAAAAGTGAACTGTTCACTCTAAAAAGGAGTAATCAGTTCACTCTGTTGGCTAGAGTTTTTTTTCAACTCTTATTTCGAGTGGATCGCACTCTAAAAGATGCGTCCCTCAGCTGGGGGTCTTGTTTGGATGAGATTTCACTCTTTTAGAGTGGGTTTTCACTCTTTCGTGTTCAGAATAGTCATTAGTTAATTAGGTGTGGTGGGTTGGTTAGGCGGTCGGGTTTCCGGGGATGGTTGGAGGGTGATTGGGGGGGGAGGGGTCTATGGATGTGATGAAATTTTTTCTGAATATAATGAAATTTTCTGTGTTTGAAAAACACTATGCAGATATTTTTTTAACGATTTTCTGTTATAATTTACTTTCTAGAAATTCTTACTATAACTATTATTATATGCTTTAGTACGAAATACAATTAGCGTCTATCAAGTGTGATGGCCGTCGCAAACAGACTGGTATTTTGCGTGTGAATCTCCGCCAAATTCTGTCATCAGAACTTACTCTCTACCGAATCACCGTTTTTCGTTCTCAATCAAGTCTTCACAAATATTAAATTTGTTGTTTCGAAAAAGCAATGTTATTAAATAATCCCCCATTTTGTGATTCAAAGTATTATTGATTTTCCTAAATTTTATTTGAAAAGTACTTGAGCATCAGACCAGGATTGTTGTATTAGATAAATTTTCACAAGAGGAAGAATGGTATTCCCAGATGTAAATTAGGAACGAGTCACTTGTTTATGCAAAAAATTGAGATCAAAAACAGATTGCAAGATTCGAGGATTCCCCATGAAGTTAATCTTGTGATGTGATGCCATAAGAATAAGACCGACGGAAGACCGACGGCGATATCTTTCCTGTATCAACGCACTCTGTCACACTGGGGCAATCAATGAGGGGTCTCTCGTGTTCTTGTCGATGCACGCGGAAAACAACGAATGTAAGGCACGTTTATTTCTGAGCGTCTCCGTGGCCCTATCATGATACGCACCCTTTGCGTCTCCCTAATCGCATATCTGTCATGACAACCAGCCCCACCACGGCGCTCCGAACGCGTGATTTATGTAATGTTTGTTGTTGTTTTGCTAGCTGTGACAAAAACAAACAGCGTGTTCCTCCTTGCTAACATAAAGAAAAAGAACGGAAAAAATAATAAAATGATTGTTTTCCTTTTCCTATTTACATTGGGAAAAAGGAAAACGATCCTGTGATCGTTTTCCTCCCCGTTTCATTATTTTCAATAGAAAATCATTATGGTCATCTTCTTGCAATATGTATTAGAAAAATAAATATTTTAATCAATGAGCGCTTCCCCCCCGTTTCTTTTTTTTCAACTTGCATAAGAATGCAAAACGAAAAATGCAGCCAAGTTCGAAACATGGTTTTTTAGTTTTCTTTTTTTTACTTGTTTGTTCCCAATAAACCTCCGAAATGTTCTTGGACAGGTGTTCTCGAACAGATCATATACACATCGGAGAATTCCGTATCCCTCAAAAAATCTCTCCCTTGCGGCATCCAAGCTCTACAAAAGTTGGGTTCTGTGTAGTCGCTCTTCGTTGTAGACGGAAAGACAAAAGCGGGGGGTTTTAACTTTGGTTGCGTCCTATATGTAGGATCACTATAGCTCTATGGAAAAAAATTCCGCACATCTACCGACTGTTTTACGAATCCCTTCCCGAGCATAAACGACGACCCCAAATTTTTCCATAGCTGACCAAATGGCGGCGCGTCTGGTTTCTACTTTCTATCCGGTGTATTTCTATGGTGTGCAATGTGTGACTGAAGTAATTTTTTTTTAAATCTGAGTTGAATGTGCTAGGTTATGTTTATGCTGTTTGATGATGTATGATTCTTGTTAGAAAGGGGATCTAGCTGGGAGAAGTTAAATACTTGTGACTGAAAGACTCAGGGGCGAGCAGTTGAAATCAAGCTATATGTATAAGTTAAGCATGTTTTAAAATCTCCAATAATGGTAGATTTGAGCTACATATTGCCAGGATTTTATACTATTGGATGCCACCGAGCGTGATGCTAAAGTGTCTGCTGTCGTCATTTAAGCCAGAAAAGCTTTCAGTTTTTGGAATCAAAAACTTGGATTCCAGTTGGGTCCTATATGATGACATAATCGACAGACTGATGGTGGTAGAATACCTGATTGTATTGCAGAAATCAGTGTCGTCAAGGCAATTGAGCAGATTAATAACACATCACATAGCAATTCCCTAAGTGGGCGCAGCGGTCAACAGGTACGCCGCACATGTATATATTTTCCCCCGTTGGTCCAGGGTCGAAAATCGGTCACAAAGAAGTTGATTTGTTATTGTTTTATTTAGTTTTGTTCTTGTTTGAGCTGTTTGGTTAAAGGAAAGATGTGCCGTTATTTTGCTTTTTTCTCCTTTTCCCTCTCCCCCCCCTTTTTTTTTTTAATAAACTACCGCATATAAAGTGAATCACGAAGTGGGGAATAAGTAGAACCAAAATGAAACATAATATCTGAAACAAAATTAAAATGGGAACAAATACAATATATTTAAACCTAAATACAAAACTCAAATTCATAAAGATTACATTGACCACTATTGAAAAAAAGAAAAAAAGCTAAAAGACAATAAAAAAAAGAAAAGATTTTTTTAATAAAATTTAAAAAGAAAAACAATATTAAATTAAAATTAATTTTAAATCCTAAAATAATATGAGCAAACTAAATAAAAACAAAAATTAATACAAAAGTTAATAACCAAAAAGGTAAAAATAAAAAAAGCAACTAAAAATACAACATAAACAATGTACTAAAATGAAAAATGACACTCTACAAATAAAATAAAATCTTTTAAAATAATAAAAATAAGATAAATGATTAAATTTCTTTCGTCCCTTTATTTCCATAACAATCGACATTTCTAATGCGAACAAACAAAGGATCGAGAAAAATTATACATTTATAGGCGAGCGTGACCAAAAGGCGCCAAAGTTGGCCAGACGAGGGCACCCCCGTTCATAAAGTAATTAATAATTACAAAAATAAAACTACAAAATGGTTGCAACTAAATGTTTAGGTGCTTATTTTAATTAATCAAACAAAACTTGCAACAAAATTAAAGTTGGTTGTTGATAAACGATATCAGCATAGTAATGCTTTAGCTGCTTTTTAAGGGTTTGACGTGTGATTGTGTCCGCGCAAGCTGCTTTACACCTTTCAGCATCGTTTAGAGCCCAGTCATGGACACATGGAAGACTTTAGTGTTGAGGTGCGAAGGTATCATTCGCAGATACCGCAAATAACAGTGCGCTTGTTTGCGTTTATTAAATCGCGCATCTCTACGCTGGTTCCCTGCTTTGCGCATGCCGACTGGGCGCGGATTTTACTTGCTGCCCAACAAGACCCCAATTTGAAAAAAGTGTCCCACTTTCAGTGGTTTCTCGGGCGTGTAATGGAAAGTAAGTCGGTAGACCCTCATTTTTTTATTTCAAAAATTTGATGAACGACATCTGGACCTCAACAATTTAGAAATTACAAAATTTGTTATGAGAGTTTTTATTTCATTAAGCGATCCTATACGTAAAGTTTGACTTTTCCCATAGACTTTTGCGTGGGTAAAAATGACCACATGCCTTTTTGTTTTGGCTATAGCTCAAAACAAGTCGCGGTGACCCCAATTTATTATTTCAGATTCTTAATTACACCGTTGTAAATACCATATATGTTAATTTGGAAAATTTTATCGCGTAGATCACTAACAACACGGCACTTCAAACCCCTTAAACGCATACTGTTTTTAGAACACTTACTATTCGGTGATAATTGTGGGGCCATTGTTTCTTTATCCCTCTTGATAAAAAAACCTTGTTTTACACAATGTCTAACGTAAGACTCATTGTGCTTCTCGTGGTTATGAGTTGTTTCTAATAAAAGTAATTAAAAAGACATTTGGAAGTTGTGTGAAAACAAAATATGTACATTAACCCCCAAGATTGAGTTTGTATAACATAAAATACATAAGCAAAAAAAAAAAATAATAATAAAAAATAAACAATTATAAAATTTAGTTGGAAGCATATGAAAAATACACAAAAATACACGTTGATAAAATATGAAAAGCAAGAGGTTTGTTCAGGAAAGATGTGGCGTGGTATTATTAAAATACTAATTAAAATAAAAACATTAATAATAAATAAACAATGAAACTTGAGCATAAATACGAACAACGTTAGTTAGTAATTTAAAGTTTAAAAAGAAATTAAGAAATAATCAAAATATCGAATACGAACAAAAATTAATGAAACAATAAAATAAGCATTTAAATGAGCAAAATATGACAAAATATTAAAACTAAAAAATAATAAAATATAATTACGGCCGCTTGAAACTCTGAAATAAAGACTGAAATACATTAGCGCTCGTTCACTGGTATCCACATTAACACAGTCCTCTGTGACCTAGTGGTATTTCTCACGCTAGAAAGCGAGAGGTTCCGGGTTCGAGACCGTGTATTTTTCGTCTTTATTTCTGTGATCGCCAGTTTCTCCGAGCTTCTATATAATATTTACCAAGTTAATTTCTCGGGTTGTATCATTTACTTGATCCTCGCGTGCATTGAATTGAGTTTCGCTTCGTCATAGATTCTGCTAGAATCATGCATATAAGGCCCTACTAACTAACTAAACCAAACCAAAGTTTTAAATCCGGTTTTTTCCCCGTCAACGGGGGTGGCCGGATTCACCTCACATTTGCAGCAACCGCCCTGACTCCTTCCTTCCATTTCACCCGATTCAATGCATCCTCCATCCTCCAACCCTCCTACTCTCCTCCTCCACTTGTTTCTTCCATGTCTTCTTTGGACGTCCCCTCCTCCTCAAACCTCCCACCTCGAACTCAAAAGCCCTTCTTAACACATGCTCGTCATCCTTCCTCAACACATGCCCATACCAACGTACACTATTCGCCTTCGCCAACCGGTCCACCGCCTCTTCCAAACCCAACATCTGCATCAAGTCCTCAGTCCTTCATCCTGTCCATCAACTTCACACCACACATCGCTCTCATCATTGCTCTCTCTGTCCTCCTCAAAATCCCCATCTAATTTTCGCTCAGACACCACGTCTCACCCCCATCCAGCATCACTGATCTCACACAACTCTTATACACCATTCCTTTCGTCTTCAAAGGATATCTTTTCCCTTGCAACAACTCCCCACATTCCCTAAACTTCACCCACCCATACCTCACTCTCGCTGTCACAGCCACCTCACATCCACCACCCCCACTAACCTTATCCCCTAGGTATGTGAACTCCTTCACTGACTCCACCTCGTCACACAACTTTTCCTCCTGTTCCACCATCCCTCCAGCTCCCTTCTCACGTCTTCTACACACAAAATCTCTTGCCAAACTAGGGGTCACTCTCTTCATCTTTGTACATCTCCCATGGATCCATTTCCCACATTTCTCACACCACACTGAATTTGCTTTTACTCTCTTCCCACACACCATGCATCTACCTTACTCGCTACCACCTCCCTCTCCACCCCACTCACCGGCACTTTTGTCTTTCCAAGGTTTACCTTCAGACCCTTACTCTCAAAAGCCTTCTTCCATTTCCAAAACTTCTCCCTCAGTCCCTCCAATGTCTGACTCATTAAAACCAAGTCATCCGCATACAACATCTCATTCAGCAAACCTTCTTTTGCACTCTCCGTGACTACATCAATCACAATTGCAAAATTCAATGGCGAAAGTACAGAACCTTGATGCACACCCACCTTCACCTCAAACTCCTCGGAAGAATCAGACCCCACTCTAACTCTCGTTTTTGCTCATTTATACAAACTCATCACTGCTCTAACCACTACTTCTGGTATCTCTCTCTTCCTCATCGCCCACTCCATCACTTTCCTAGGTACCCTATCAAATGCCTTCTCCAAGTCTACAAAACACATATACAGCTTCTTCCCTTTAGCTCGATATTTCTCTTGCAACCTCCTTGAAATAAACACTGCATCTATCATTCCATTCCCTGGCATAAACCCAAATGGCATCTCATCCACTTCCAGTATCTTCCGAATCCTATTCTCCAGAACCACTCTCCACGAATCTTCAGGGCTGCTATAGACAAAACTTCCACCCCCAACCTAACCCTAAACTTCATCCACCTAAAACCACACCTCAGTGCGTCCCCTTCCCTTTAAAAAATTGAAGTACACAACCACTGCCCACTCTTCCGGCATCCCTCCCCCATCAAACACTCTCTGAACAACTCCATAATCACACCAAGCCCTATTCTCCACTCAGACAATCTAATCCATCTCAGCACTCACCTTGAGGGTCCACCGCCTTCCTTTTTCATTTCTCTATTGCCTTCACGTCACCACTTCTTCCGGCTGACCCTCTTAACTGGCCCTCCACCACCATTCGCCTCTACCTTCTGATCCCAATCATTTCTCCTATCAGATTCTCTCCATATGCTCTTTCCAGATTCACATTATAGTTCTAACTGAAATCAACTTCAATGCACTGTCTCTCATAATCTCCACCTTAACATCGCTTCATACTTTTTCATTGCCCTCACTATCTTTACACATTGTTTGGATTCTCTCTAAACTCCACTCAGGCCCTTCTCTGCATCCCTCCTTCATTGCTTTCGCAACCACTTGCTTTGCTCGCGTCTTAGACTCTTATAGCTTACATTGATTCTTCGAGTACCCATTTTTTATCATATCCTTAAATGCATCCTTCTTTGCTCGCTAAATCGGGCCTTTTTTTTGTTTTTCACGCCCCTTTACCCACACCATCATTCCACCACCCTGTAACTCTCCTGTCTCTCCTAACCTTTGTTTTTCCCAACACTTAATCAAATGCCTGTAAACCACCCCTTCTTTAAGCACCCGCACAAATCTGACACATCAGTCCCCACAAGCTCCCCTACACTCTCCAAAATTCTTTGTCTCTTTTCTTTCAGCTTCCATATCTTTCATCCTCTCATGCCTACCTTCCTCCACACCTTTTTCACCTGCCTCTATCCACATTGCCACCACCAACAAGCCCTCCCTTTATTAATATAAAACTACAAAGTCATACCAACTTAATTTAAAGAAGAAATAAAAAACCCGAATATTTAAAAAATGAAAAAAAATTAAATAACGTACCAATAATTTAAAAACAAAAGTAAAATACGATTTTTGTAAAAACAATTATAAAAATAAGAAATAGAAATATGACAAATATGCCCAAATAAAATAAGATTCATAACTTATAATAAATATTAATAAAATATAAAACAGTGGAGAAAGAAAAAGAGGAGAAAGGAAAGAATAAGGAGGAAAATTATCAAAAAACAAACAAATAGACAACAATTTTTATTTATAAAATAATTAAAATATATTATTTTTTCATGAAATTTTGTTCATTTTTCAATTTGGTGAATGATGAAAATGAGAACCGGAATTAGGTGGGGGAGGAAAAGGGTGGTGATGGTAGTTTCAAAGGGCCTGTGGTCGGTAGTCAGGACAGGGACCCTAAGTGGTGACAAGTTTACTAATGTACAGGTTACGTCTGATAAGTTCACGCACAGAACAAACAACCCACTTGGTGCCCCCCTCCGCAAACCGCGAAAGCCGAGAACCGCGAAATTCTAGTTCATATTTAGAAAAGATAGAAGAGGTTCTGGAACAGGGCACTGGTGATGCCGTCAAGTTGAAAGAGCTTGAAATACAACAATGGAAAAAAACAATGGAAACTGCCTAGAAACCATCTGGAAACCATCCGAAAACTCTACTTTTTAAAACAAATCATTATTTTGACCATTTTGGACAAAAATAGCCAATTTGGGGGTTCAGAAAATGATCAACAACCATTGACACACAAAGGTGCTGAAAACACCGGGAACCATCCAGAAACCATCTGGGAACCATCCAAAGTGTCCACTTTTGTTTAATAATCGTTATTTTGACCACTTTGGACAAACAATTCCAATTTAGGGGTTCAGGCAATGATCACCATTCATTGATTCACAAAGGAGCCGAAAAAACCGGGAACCATCCAGTCGCCAACTGGGAACCATCCAAAGTGTCCACTTTTGTTTAAAAATCAATATTTTTACCATTTTGGACCAAAATAGCCAAATGGGGTTCCAGGCAATGATCAAAACCATTGATACACGAAGGAGCATAAAGCACTGAGAACCATCCAGTCACCATCTGGGAACCATCCAAAGTGTGCACTTTTGTTTAAAAATCGGTTGTTTTTTTTTTACCATTTTGGACAAAAGTAGCCAATTGGGGTTGCAGGCAATGATCAAAACCATTAATACACAATGGAGTAGAAAACACCGGAAACCATCCAGTCGCCATCTGGAAACCATCCAAAGTGTGCACTTTTGGGTTTTTAAAACTATTTTGACAAAAATAGCCAATTTGGGTTGCAGGCAATGCTCATTGCTACACAAAAGAGCCGAGAACAACGGAAACCGCCCAGAAACAGTTTGGGAACCATCCAAAGTGTCTACTTTAAAAAAAAAATCATTATTTTGACCATTTTGGACCACAATAAACAGTTTAGGGTCCAGGCAATGATCAACAACCATTGATACACAAATGTGCCGAAAACCATCCAGAAATCACCCGGGAACCATCCAAAGTGTCCAAATAGCCAATTTGGGGGTTCAGAAAATGATCAACAACCATTGATACACAAAGGAGCCGAAAAGATCGGGAACCACCCAGTCACCATCTGGGAACCATCCAATGTTGTGCACATTGTTTAAAATCGTTATTTTGACCATTTTGGACAAAAATAGCCAATTTGGGGGTTCAGACAATGATCAACAACCATTGATACACAAAGGAGCCGAAAACACATGGAACCATCGTGAAACCACTGGGAACCATCAAAAGTGTCCACTTCTGTTTAAAAATCATAATTTTGACTATTTTGAACTAAAATAGTTGAATCGGGTTGCAGGCATTGCTCAAGAACCATTTGTACACAAAGGAACCGAAAACACCGGGAACCATCCAGAAACCATCTGGGAACCATCCAAAGTGTCCATTTTTGTTTAAAAATCATAATTTTGACCATTTTGAACCAAAATAGCTAATTTGCGCACCAGACGATGCCCAACAACCATTAATACACCAAGGAACTGAAAACACTGGGAACCATCCAGAAACCACTGGGAACCATCAAAAGTGTCCACTTTTGTTTAAAAATCATAATTTTGACTATTTTGAACTGAAATAGTTGAATCGGGTTCTAGGCACTGCTCAAGAACCATTGATACACAAAGGAACCGAAAACACTGGGAACCATCCAGTCGCCCACTGGGAACCATCCAAAGTGTCCATTTTTGTTTAAAAATCATGATTTTTACCATTTTGAACCAAAATTCTAATTTGGATTCCAGGCACTGCTCAACAATCGTTAATACACAAAGGAGCCAAAAACACCGGGAACCATCCAGAAACCATCTGGGAACCACTTCTGTTTAAAAATCATAATTTTGACCATTTTGAACCAAATAGTTGAATTGGGTTCCAGGCACTGCTCAACAACCATTGATACACAAAGGAACCAAAAACACCGGGAACCATCTGTGAACCAGCCAAAGTGTCCACTTTTGTTTAAAAATCATGATTTTGACCATTTTGAACCAAATTAAGCTAATTTGGGTTTCAGGCAATGCTCAATAACTATTAATACAAAAGGAGTCAAAAACACCGGGAACCATCCAGAAACCATCCAAGAATGCTCAAAAACGTGAATAAAGATAAAACAGGATACCAAATATCATGAATATGATAAATGGGAACCAGCCAACATTTTCACCATCATAACAATATGGAAGAGAAAATACCTGGAACCAAGCATGATTTTTGGTTCAAAATCATAAATTGCTATGGGGACACACTGGGGCCAGAGTGGCAGCCAACTGTGGCCCAGATTGGCAAATGCCAACTGGGGCCAGATTGGCAATTACTCATTGAACTGCCATTGCGGGGCCAAATTGGCAGATGCCAATCTGGCCCCATTGTGTAGCTGCCATTCTGGCCACGCCGTGTCTCCGTCTCCAGCCCCACACTGTGCAGATGCCAGCATGGGCACACTGTGCAACTACTCATCTGTGGCCAGAATGGCCAAAATCTCCTGTGTATTGGCAACATGGATGCGCCCATCAGTTCCCGATTTCATTTTTTACTTCTAATTAGCTAATTTATTGTAATATCATCATGTTGAGAATCGTTTCAACGTAATTTATCACATATGTAAACTAAAAATTAGCGTGTTATGTCCCTTTAAGAACCTACAAGCTCCTGTTATAACTCAATTGAAAGGCCCAACCTTTCCCTTCAACCTACTCTTGTCCAACCCCCATCAATGTTGGGGGAATTAGCAGGACTGCTGATGACAATACCTCAATCAACATTGGATGGGGGAGACGGGGGAACAGTTTTTCGAGAATCGTTCAGAGTGTTCCAACAATTATTTCAAGATTGTAGTCTTGATTTTTTAAAACATCATTAAAAATATAAATATATGTTGGGATACCGACCATCTTCACATCAAAGTTGATCTGATAACTAGTGTTTCACATCCCTATATTAGAAAAAGAATCCTTGTACATGCGAGCTAAGGATTTTTCTCTGTAACCAGTGCAGAGCACGTGGTAATGAGACTATTAATCAGGCGCACCGCATAAAGTAGATTTGTACAAGTGACAAATTGATTTCGTGTCGATTATCAAAATGATATTAATATTATTCTTTGCAAGCTTTTATTTATAATAGCCCATATCCTAAATGTCATTCTGTATTTTGAAAACATTTCAATATCATAACTTAATACCTTCTAGAGCTAAATTTGCGATTGTCGATACCTGAAGTGATTTCTTAATAGTGTCGCGCTCTTGTGTATTTTTCAATGTTCACTCACCAGTTTCCCCTTAAATCTACATAAACAAGTCAGTTCCTATACCCTATTTGAAAGTCAAATCATTTAGTCTTTTCACTGTATATCCATAATGCATACAAAACCAGGCTTCTCGTGGAAAAATCGCTCAGTGGAACACTACTTTATTAATGTTTATTATTATTATAAAGTATAAGGATCGCTTTTTTTATTATTTACTTTTTGCAATCTGCTTTCTAAGACAAGCTATTTTGACATTTTTGCAATATTGTAAAATTCGGTCAATGATCATTTAAGATTCTCATTAATAAATGACAAAATATGCAATTCCTATCTTTTGAAAAAAATAGCGTTGTTATAGTTTTGTCTTGATCTCGTCCGAATGTGATTACAATATTTACTGTGGCTCGGTAGCTTGATCAGATATTTTAAAAGTAAATCTACCTGGAGATGGAAGTAATATTGACCCTCCTCAAAGCCAGGGACCATATTGCAATTGTGCAATGTGTTGGCCATTGCAGCTAGCGTGACTTAGATGAATGGGTTATGCAGTAGTAGGGTCATAAATCAAAGTTTAGGTAAGAAGGTTTGAAGATGTTTTTCTATAGTTTGAAGGATATGAAGGTCCACTTAAAACACTTTCCCTTTCCCACTTGGTGAAAATATAGAAGCTAGTTTTCTTTTTGTGAAAGAGTCGTGCAATGTTGAACAAAAATGTGGGAGAATGAGACAAAACTGGAAAAGGAAATCAATTCCAACTCACATTGGAAGCGCAGTTAAGATACAGGAGCACCAATTATGGACACAATGGTGCAGTAAAGGATACAAAAGGAGACTTTATAGAATCACGGTAAGACAAGAATTACTGATGAAAAGAACACTTCGAAGAACTGCAGCATGCAGACATTCCTCATGGCAGACCAGGACAACGAGATCTCGATGTCGGTCGAAGGAGACCCTATTTCAAACATCACAAGGAAGGAAGTGCATAAAGCCATTAACAAATTGAAAAATGGCAAGCCTTCGGCATATGCGGGATTGAAGCAGAGATGTTAAAATATGGAGAAGCCGCGATAGACGGGTTACATGTGGTGCCTATCTACAAGAATGGAGATAAAGCAGTCTGCTCAAACTACTGCAGCATTAGCCTTACCCAGTAGCGTATTTCCCACAATACTTCTGAAAAGGATAAAAGAACCTATTGGTATTGACGTACATCGATTAATTATTTGTATAACAAATCCTAATGGAAAAGACATTGGAATTCAAGCAGAAGCTCTATATAGGATTAGTGGACTTTTAAACAAGCATTTGTTGCACATGAGAAAATTCATAAGAAAATTCTAAACCTGACACATCCCATCTATGCCTCATCAAAGAGCCGTGTCAGGATGGTCAACTAACAGATTGGTTCGAGATGGGACTTGGTGTTCGACAAGGTGACAGACTGTCTCTTACACAGTTCAATCTATTCATAGATGCCGTCACGAGAGAAGGGTTTGATGGTTGTGAAGCCGGCATTAAAGGCTGACCCAGAGATTTTAAAATATATTCTTGTGTTTTGGAGTAAAAGATAGGCACCTAAAATGCTAAATGTTCAATTTCAAGTTTCAAATAAATCAGGTTTGTCGTTTTGTCGTAGTAAGCATTTATGTACAGTATACCAGTACCATACGATACTGTGTATCCCTTAAATTTCTAAATGTCATTTTTGGCCACTTTTTCAAAACCACGGAGCGGACCCTGCCTTGTGTTTACGGGGAAAGTGCTCCTAGATTTAATAACACAAATACCGCAACCTCTCTTTTTTGCGGTATAGGCTGCTAGTCATTTTCCTCTAGGGGCGTATGGGATATAATAACATTTTCGGATCCGAAATTTTATTACAAAATTATAATTTTCTATATGAAAGAGATATATTTGAGCTTAGCTATTTCAGATAGTGACTAGTTGGACAAGTATTACGTATATGCAAAAACCACGATTTGTTTGAAAATTGATGGCGCTCTCCCCAGAAAATCTCTGAGGCAGACTAGACGATGTATATTACAGCAATATTACAGCAAAAATTACAGCAATAAGGAGTACAAGCCACAAACCAATTTGGGTGCTTTGATGTGGATCGGTCATGGGTGTTCCCATGACCCACATACGACCTCATCCTCGTCCGTTATTCGTATGATTCTTCAGCCCAACAGTTTGATTCAAGGTACAGGGTTTATTGACAAACTGTACATAGCAGCCGCCATCAGGCTGGATTGCATCATACAATATTAATCATTCATTTAGAGATAATTAAAATATCCTACAAAATATTTGACACCTAAATATTAAAAAACATTAATTTTAAGGGACCCACAGACAACCACACACAACATGTACGTTCTCACACACCAACCATTCACATCCTCAAACAACAACATACAAAACCACACACGATCACACATCACCTCACAAACCACACTCTCAAGCAAAATATGACACACCTTCCTCCACCCAAAGCAACCTCCACACACCTTCACAACAACAAATCCAATCAAGCATAAAAAACGAAATGTTTTAACATTAAAATGTGGCACTTCAATCTCTTGAAGCATATTTATTCCACAAGACAACCATGTACGGGACTATTTGCGTATCTTTGAGTGCGCACTTTAGGGATGGACAGAAGGTTGGGGTCACGCAGTATTTACTAATTTCACCTCTAAAACATGGTAACCAGTTACGGAACTTAGGGTGCTCCAGAAATTTGTTTGCAAATTGTAAACAAATATGTTGACGACGTTGGCTCCATATATTTTTAGGTAATGCCTTTCTGATAAATTTAAAAATGCAACCAGCTTTATACACCATTTGGTTCGGTTTATTTACTATTTTGAAATTTGACACCTCAAAACCAAGATGGCCGCCAATTAAATATGCAAATGATATCCTTTTCATTTTTTGAAGCTTTTGTTATGGTTTTGGTCTTCCAAGTACCCTACACATTAATTTGGACCTTCAATACTGCCCCCTCCTTTTCCGTCGCCTAAACGACGTGTAAATCTCAATTATAAGCCCAGTTATTTGACATATCCCAAGTAAACAGACACTTGATAAGCTTGGAGTTTCGTGTCTAGTAGCTGCACGTGTATATAGTTAGTTGTAGTTGTAGTGTGGCACATCGCACAATAAATGAAATGGAATTGCTAACTTACATGCTCAACCCATGATATTGTCAGAGTACAACCACTAGCCGGATGTGCATGCATAATGAATGAATAAACCCTTTACCTTTAATCGTAAGGTAATCGCAATGAAATGAACTTCAGAAATATTGAATAGCAGTGCAGATGTAAACACAAGGACTGAATTAGCAAACAATCTAAAGTGGTTGAATTGTTATTCAAAAACATATGCTCCATGTCTGTATCCAGACAATTACTACAACTTGTAATTCAAATTTTTTGTCCCCCCCCCGCGTCAAATGTCACGTGCGTTGTGTGTAAGGTTTTTTTCAATAGTGAAAGAGTGGAATTGAAACGAATTTAACCAATTTAAAAGCATCACAACTGTTAACAATGGACATACTTATAGCAGGTAATAAAATGGTTTTCCGCCTCTTATGCACTTGTTTCTCGTAGAGTACTGCATAAATTATTTTTCAGAAACATTTGTATCATCACATCCTACGATAAGTTTGCTTTTAAATAGTTTACTTATAATCCTAAATGGAACTCTGCGTTCACTTGCGCTGCGTGCAACAACAAATTGAGACAATTTTCAGAGCACCGAAAAAATGTACGTTAAATGTTTCTGTTGTGTAGCATTACGTGATGGAGGTTTTGTTATCTCAGAAATGTCAGTAAGCTCCCACTTAACCTTGGCCAGACACTGACATGGAATGTTATCTATATTCCCAATTACTTTCTTGTAACAAGGTGTATACCAAGCATTATAGCATAAGCGACGGACTGTTGATAATTGTGCATTCTGAAGATAAAAAGCAATGGTAAACCACGTCCCGTAGGTATTGCACAAGACTACAGACAATCACGAGTATTAATTCTCTGAGCAATCACAACCAGAAGCTATCGGCATAATTATGGCCTTTACTTGCCTCTTTTCAATTACGGAGAGATTATTTACGAATGCTCCGATAAATCACTTGGATTTAGGCTAGGGGTGTAAGGTGACATGGCGGCTAGTGCAGAACAAGAAGAGAAGGGTTTAACCCTAAGCATTATAGACTCACATCATCTCAAGTGAATGTAATCTTCTAGAAATGGTCTGTGCAGACTGTCAGTGTACAATCAGAGGAGGACGTGTTTTGTCCATGCTAATGAACCTGAGATTCAGTTCTATGAAATACTTTTGGTGATGATTAAACGGAGACTGGTACGCTGACAGTTTGTTATTGTGGTGGCGTGCGCGTGTGTGCATTGGATTTGATCCGTGTATGGCTTGAGTTTTTTGCCTGCAGAAATCTATAGGTGAGTAGTGGAAAGATGCATAGTATGTTATTCTGATTGGTTCTTTGGGTGGGCTAACGTTGCATCATTGCATGATTAATGAATGATTGCCACATCTTAATTTCTAGATACCAAGCTTAAATTACTGTTGAGTTTGAATATGAATTACCAAGGATGGGACCAAAAGTCGCGAGCGGAATCTATCAGGCATGTCATATGTGGTTATTGTACACATTTCTCCGTTATGATTTCCAAGGCACGCGTAGTAGTGGAATCTATCAGGATGTGGGCGAAATGGTAATGGAATTTTGTGACCTTTCGGAGTTTACTCGCGCTAACAATTATTCACTTGCGGTCTTGCGGCGGACAGTTGACCTATATCCCTATTTTTATTGTTAGATCTAGGGGTTAATTTCCCTCTAACCCAAGGCAGGGTTTTGCCCCTGTTTTTCAAAAGTGCAATTTAAATGCAGTTGAGGGACGTTAGAGATATAATGGAGCCACTGAACAGATATCAGTGACATGTTTTGTCTCATTCGAACGCATGTTGGTGTTGTTTACAAACTGGTTTTATATAGAATGTGGGAATTCTTAGTTTTGGAAGAAAAAACATTTTGTCGACTTCACCTCATTCCGAACTAGATCAAATACATGTTTCCAATACCATATATAATCTGACAAACAATTCAACTGAACACTTCCACACCGATAGATTTCTAGACCTCTCTGACATTTGTGATTGCTATTTAAACTCAGTGACGTTGTCTAATTTGCGTAACTCATTAGATTTAAACTAATAGCTGGTGTGAATGCTTTCCAGTTAGAATAAGTACAGAAATTAGTGTTAAACCAAATCTTAAAAAATAGTTACACATTAGGTTTACAGCATCAGATTAAAAATTTCTATTCATCTCAAACTTTGAATTAAGTTTTGTCCGACGTCTTACATACAGTTAACTTTTTAATTATTATACACAACATATATTTCGAAAGCTTCCTGAGTCTGCCTTTAAGAAATCGTTTTACATTTCATAATACTTGTACTACCAATGAGCAGCCCCGCTAATTATATTTGGTATTTAAAAATAAATATATCAATAAAATGAATATAATGACAAAGGCAATTCATTTTTCGGGAAGTAGTTGTGTATGAAACTATTAAAAAACCCTCAGCTTATATAAGCAGTAGTTTAATTTATTTGTACAATACAGGTGATTTTCGCACCATTACAATAACGTTCAACTAAAAACAGGGGGGGGTTAAGTTGTTCCATTTTCCTGAAAATAATATTCCCGTTTATATCTACTAAAAATGTCCCATTTGTTTTTTCGATGATATTTATTCTTAAACAATTCCAACATTCTTGTGTATTTCGAGATTTCTAAGATCAATTTCGAAATATTAATACACATTAGCTATCTGTGAAAAGATACGGCCAAAAGAACAAATCAAATAACTTCTTATCTAGTTGAATGTAAATTAAAATGAATTTATTGAGAATGTTTTCCCGCATGATTTTTAAAATTTGGAATTACTGGAAAACGCAGTCACCTCTAGCTGACACACGGTAATTACAATTTAATATTCATCCGCGATATGTAAAATATCTAGGATCTTTTTCAACTTCTGGTGTGCAAATAGATATACTTTATGCATAATGATCTCATAGAGTGCAAATACCTTTTCCTTTTATGGTAGGATTCTTGTACACGTATAGTAATAGGTCGAAATATGTTACTTGGTAAATAGCGCGTCGACGGACCCTGCATTATCATTCGTTTTTTCAATAAGCATGGACCGTAATCTTTATAAGTCATTTTAAAACACGTTTAACATTATTCACAACTTAGTAACATGATACGTTTTTCTAGTTACGCAAATTTCAAGCGCAATAATTATCATTATGACCTTAAAAACTTCAGGCTAAAGAAAATCAAGCCGCTTGATTAAACCTGTGGGGGGGGGCTTTTGCTTGTTTCTTTGAAATAACAAACATGGTTAACGCCATTGGATGTTACTAGGAAACAATATGTGTGCAAGAAAATAGTGCGCGCATAATTATTAGCCTTACGACAGACTAGTTAGTGCTGTATAATCTGTTCGCACTCATTTGTAACAGTTTGGTGTCACCTCGTGAAAAAATGACTTACTTTCATCGTCCCTCCCCTCCTTCTTCTTATTTAAGATAGGTCTTTTTATAGTTTAAAAATACACAAGATAATTCCAGAAAGGAAGGACCCCACTTTTTTCGAACCCGGTTTTTTTTTTGTTCATATTTTTTGGAGTGCTTACCATGTATAGGCCTATATTAGATCACACTGAGGTGATAAGCTAAATACATCCTCGTTATATAATAAGATCTTAAATAATAATTTTGGCATTTGCTGTCGTGCACGACAGAAAATCAAAGCATACTTTTTTATTTGGACAATTGCGATAGCATGTCGATTTTAAAATAGTTTTTGGTTTTCTGTTGTTTTTGTTTCGAAACATTCCTCGGTAGGTGTTCTACCACCTATCAAGTGCAAATTGAGAGAAATTCCCGTATCCTAAAAATCTCCTCCTGTCCCTTAAAAGGTGTCAGTGCTGTCAGGGGGTGGCGTATGTTAGTTTAATCATATTCCTACTCTACGACTTTTACTGAGGGCAACCTCTTGCTTGCAAAGCAATATCCATCGCTTTGAGAGGAATTTCCTAGCTTTGGTAATGTCTCAGTCTGGATCTTGAGGTACTTCATCTTCGTCCATGACGAAACCGATTCACTTTTTTCATTCCCTGCTTATCATGTTATAATCGCCTCATCTCGAGGTTTAGAAAACCGGGTGCATGCTTATGGTTAAACGAAGCCTACTCATTCAAACTTGGCTTCCTGTTTCATGAAATAGAGATCCCATTGTGTTGTCCTTGTGTGCTGCCCGCTCATTTGTTCACCTTCACCCAATAACCTCGTCGATAAGTCACGGTTTTTATAATATAGGTGTACATGCAAGATAGACACTAATACGGGGGACTTCCCGTTCCCTAATGATGAAGAAACTCTTTCCATTTCTTTTTAACGATGTTGTGCTTTTTCATTATCTGCTGCGAATGCCCGGCAGCCCGAAGGATGCCTTTTTGAATCACCTCTGGCTCCTTCTCACCTCAATCAAACGTGGTTTCACCTCCATCAACTGTGGTCTAACTGAGGCACACCATGTTATCACCATTGTGTACAATGCTGGCAAGGAGAGGATGGCAGACAAATAGTGATATGTTGAAATCGCTTCCGGTACTTACTGAAGTCTGCCCTGTTATGCATAGCAGACGATGAAGTTACTGGTGTCATGACAGATCATAACCAATACTCAGTATTCTACAGTGTTCTTTCAGTATTTCATTATGCCCCTTGCACCATTCACAAAAGCCTTAATGAAATCGACCTGAAAATTCTTTTGCTCCCTTAGTTTTCATGCACAGTTGACTACGTCTATACAAGATATGTTGAAAGGCCGCCTTACTGAAACACCTGACAGGAATAGGATCCTTAAACCCGGGTTGCATAACAAGTTTAACCGTACTCAAGTTTCACCAGTACTGTAAAAATGGCATATGATTGGCACAGTGCTTAACGGTTCTTTCAGGTTTGAACATAACCGCATTCAACCCGGTTTGATTTGTTTTTGAAGCCGTCTCTAAATATATCTTACGAAAACTTTTTTTTCCGAACACTGTCCACAATGTGCAGTTACAAAATATAGTGACATGTCCTTTTAAAGTGTCAATTAACTAGGTATTAACAATTAACAATATTTTTTTAATTTTTTAGTTTTTTGCTTTTTTTAAACTTGATTACAAATATGTAGATTTACAGATGAGCCTATCTAAAACTTGACCTACCCACCCTAAGGCAAATGTCGGGTTTAGTCAAATATTGGAAAGCTGGAGTGTGGAATGGAGTGGCCATTCAACGCTCCTTCCAAAACAGATTAATTACATGACTCAGATTATCCTGTTTTTTGTCCAGCGAGTTCATGTACATCATTATTGACTCCTAAAGGACCAAGCACTGAATTGGACCCCTATGACGACGCACCGCAAGATTTCTTTCGTACAAAAGATGACCTGATAAGCAAGTCCCCATTCTTATTCTGATAAAGGAACACTAATTATAATAAGTTCTTCATTGAATTTTTTTTTTTTAATTCTCAGTCCCCGTTCGTAATGCTAGCTTGATCTCTATAATCTCTTTATTTCACTTTACTATTTCCCTACTTTCTGTTCAATATTTCAATCCGCGAACGCTTGCAAATAGTATTTCCCAAGGTGGTTACCACCTCCTTAAGAATTTGTTATAAAGACCCAATGCTGTTTGATTCAACTTGCCGGACTACCCATAATCCCCCACGAGTTTGATCATCGCAATGCAAAAATGCAAAATTTGCTGCAACTTTAACCATTTTTTACAAAAATTCTAGAGTGTTTCCTCGAAAGATTATGTCGCCATTTGATGTAGAAATATGTTCTATAGAGATGACAGTTTTGTTTTGAGGTGGACACCCCTAGGTTTTAATGGCATTTAAATTTTGCCTGCATAATTTTAGTCACGCTTTCAATGTGTAAGCATGTGGTATCGCTGCCGGTTTCAAGCAACCCGTTGCCAAGTTGAATCGTTGTTACACGATTGTAAACGTGTACACTGTGACATGGTCTATCGTTCAGTAGTATTGTGTTGTGGCGCCATTACTGGGGAATAATTACGCGGCGAACCGTATACCTGGGGCGGGATCACATAATGAAATGGATATGGGTGTAAGGCTGGCGCTTCCAAACCCGGGGCATTCGGTGACAGAGGACTCAAACAAATAGGGGTAATTATTGGGTGAGAGACAGACCAAAATTGGCCCAAATAGGTTTTTTTTCGAGTGCACAAATTTATATGCAAAATTTTAAAAAATTGTGCAAAAATTCACCAAAGATAGGGGTCTTTGGGCGAAAATTTTCACAATTTCCCCCCAAAAAGGGATCTTTAGGTGACAGTGGTAAAACTTTCCAAAAATGTGGTCTTTGGGTGACATTTTCAAAATATATGGGGTCTTTGGGTGACAGCGGTGCTGAAAATTGGGGTCTTAACAGCCTTACATACCCGTCACCTCCAAGATGGGAGTGCCACCCCCCGTATATTAGTTATTACCAGCAATATGGTGCATCTGATGCCCCTCATGTCAATCAATTTTCTTGGCTTTATAGTCTTAAAGTGTGCAACTTGTTAAAATAATAACCTCCACCAAATTAAAATTTATTCGGATGTCGGCAAGGGGAGCCTCCATGAGCTTAAAGTTTTGTACACGAAATCAATAGGATATTTGTTGTTTTTTGACAAAACACAAAAATGTGATGATTGTCATCGGTGATTTAGTCAAAAATTCTCCGTGAGGTACTTCAAGCTTCATAAGGTTAGGCAAATAATTTTCCAAGAAGTACCAATCAAATAGTCGTCCTCATTGGCAGACAATACACAATGGCCAAACATGACCCATATACTTGAGGTGAGGGGAGTCTAGCTAGAACATGCGACCAATATGCCAAAATTGTCGTTACTCATTATAGCCTGGTGTGGTTGCGGTGGTGTAGCCATTGTGTGTCAGTGATCGCTTCTGTTTCAGTGACCGGTCCTGTTTCAGTGATCGCTCCCGTTTACTCAGCTAGCAGAACCCCACGCGAAGCGCGGGCCGCCCGCTAGTTAACATAATAGCAGGCAACTCTTTAGCCCTCTTTCAATTTATGGAAAGCCAGGTGGCATTTCTTTTCAATAGTAGATAACTCTTTGTAAGTAAAGTATTGACATGTTATGTAACCACGGATTCGGGTCAATATATCTATAAAAGAGACTTTAAACTCAGGAACTGGCAACCATACATTACATTGTTATGGGTTCCCGACATGCAGTGCAAACTATCATTGTACTGCAAATGTCACGTGTGTTGTGCCATGTAACTAAGTATAGACATAATGAGTCACGCAGCCCCCCTAGACTCAATTGGAGCAATTCACCGGGAAGACTTTTGCCCCCTCTGGCGGGACGATTTGGAAATTTTGCCCCCTCGGGATCGACTGCCTCGGTACGCCACTGGTCCTAGTCTTTCCATTGATACCAAACTATATATAAGTACCAACATACCTAGTAAAGTATCATAATGACGTCAAAAAAGTCTGCAAGTCTGCAATTCGGCAAACTGATCAATTTCCACAGACCCAGTGAAAAATGGGCAAAACCCCAATTTTAGCAAAAGGTTAGGAAAAACGGATTTTCATGCGCTTTTCGGCATGAAATGATGGCAAATGAGTAGTTTTATATAACATAGAATTCAATGCCTACTGTCACAATATCTTGACACACCCTCAACCTCGGTGACCTTCACTTTTATTGCTAAAATGACCGGAAATAATGTGAAAACAATCAGCAGGATTTTTTAATGAAGCTGTTAGAGTTTCTATGCACCGGAAGACAGGGCTAATAAACGAACGTTACGCACACGTGTCACGCGGAAGAACTCCTGGTCCTGAAATGAAAGCTATTCATGAACTTTGAGCAACCAATGAGGAAGAGCGAAAGAAATTAATCGCACCGTGTATTGATTTTGATAATGCGTGCGCAGTGTGGTTATGCCTTTGTGGTGACGATGTTGGATTCTTTTGTTTTTCTTGTGAGGATTTTGTTTGCAAAATTGACATTTCCTGGTTTGGTTTTGGTATTTCTGCTTCTATGAAAAAAGAAACAATGTTGATGTTCACGCATAAGATGCTTGACTGGATATACTTTGATTTCGTTCAAGGACAGAACAACAACAAAGTAACAATCACAAGTTATGTGTGGGCACGTTCATGTTGACAATCCCATAGTAACATCTCCTGCGGCTGCGATGGATTTTAAGGTACTGACAATTCCCCTGCGAATGCATCAGTTTTTGTCATTCCATTCCAACAAACTATGCCCCCTCCATAACCTGGTGTCATGAATTACAGAGTCCTATAACGGAGACTTCTGGGGCTCACATCGTCGTGCGAGTGCAGAAAAGCTCGTAAAGTTCAATAGCTGCCAGTGATAGTAATCTGTGTGCTGGCCAATAGTAGAACTCTCACATTTTCTTTCCTTGAGTCAGTGGCTCTTCAAGCGACCGTTTAAGAAACCCACTTGCCCAAAGGGAACTACATATAGTATGTTTGATACTAAATTTCCAACAAATGCAAGCTATTGTACTTACGACCTCATTGCATTCGCAGGACGACACGTTTTATACTAAGCGCATCACTGCTTCTCGTATTCTAGTCTACAAGGTCACACGTTATTCTGTATCCCTGTGAAGCTAGGACACTCTGTTATAGAGGCACTCTTAGTTTCCTACACAGGCTTTGGTTGTATTGTCCCATATCTAGCAACACACTGGCCAAAGTATTGCAACATTCATAAATAGAGTTTATATTCACAAATTGATTTCAAATTGTACCAGGAGTTCTTCACTATACATTACGTAATTAATGTCAAAGTTATGTTTTTCCCAGACTCCAATAGCGCGAAAAACGTTTGATGAAAATGTCATGTTCTCTAAATATGGCGGATTAAATGAGCTAGCTAACGATAATTTGCCTGTTGTTCTCCAGAAGGAAATGCAGACACATGAAAGTCAAACACTGGCTTCAAAATAACCCTTACAGAGAATGAGGAATTTCAGAAAGAAGCGCACCAATTTTCTCGAACGTAGGTTTTTTATATATTTGGAATGCTTATAAGGCAAAAAAAAAATTGTTGTGTTGCCCTCCACGACCGACCCAAAATCCCGAAAATCGGTTTTTTTTTTTTTTAGTTTTGATGTGGTCCTATTTTACCTGTTTCAGGTTGATAAATGTGTAACAAAGCCAACCAAACAGAAAATCACAAAGAGTAGCTCGGATTTAACTCCTTGCCCGGGCCAGGGATGCGAGTGGCCATGTTTAAAAAAGCAGAGAATCCGGGGAACTTTCCGTCTTAGTCCTACCTGTACTGTCAGTGAGGGTTTCCGAGTTTGACAGACATGCGGCATTTTCGCTACCACTAAACTATTAAGTTAGATGGCCTGTGACAAAAATTTCACAAATTTAACATTTTAGGAAACCAAAAGTATAACCATATTTTACCTCATCACTTGCTACCAGATGCTTACAGGATTGGAAATTGCGCTTGCGATGCATGTGAAGAATCTTCCTACTATACCGTGTGCCTTCTCTAACCCAATCTTCTTCGATGAATTTGCGGTCCGGGTTTTGTCCGATCCGATATCTATCATATGCAATCCACAGTGCCATATTAATAGTATCTTTGTGTCATTCAACTATAGTTTTATTTGATCCTTGAAAACGACTGGATGGTTTGGATTGAAATTCGGTGCAAATGCTTTCGATGTGCCTGAGATCAAGCAATGGCTAAAATTAACATCATACCTATAGGCACAGTTCAAGCAAACACAACAATGGAGGGGCTCTCACTTGCCTTCGTGATGGGAATGGCTGGGGTTATAACAGTTCACAAAAATGCCTTTCAACCTGAGTTCCATTCCCATTCGTTTAAGAAATAAATGAAACAGTGGAATAAACATGTGATTTTTACCGTATTTTTCCTGACATTTTTTTGATATGGACATGATCACCATGGAATCCTACGGTAGCTACGCGTTGAGTGTTACAGCTTGTGAGGTGGTTTTCAGCTGTATTTAGCTGGATTTTACATGAAAGCAATCACTTTCTGGAGAAATGCGTTTAAAAAAAAATTATAAAAAAAATAACGAACCCGACCGACCTTCCTGATTTTAAGCTGGGGAGGGCAACACAACAACAATTTTTTTTGGGCTAATGTATTAATCACACGGAGGCTTCGAAGAGATTGGCCCGACTATGCGCCAGGACCATATGCTCCAGGAGCATATGGTCCTGGAGCATATGGTCCTGGAGCATATGGTCCTTGTCCTGGAGCAATATGTTCCTGGACATATATAATCGGGAAAATATTCTAAGTCACATATGACCAAGGAGCATATTTGAATAATTATGCTGATATTATCGATGTAGGCCTATTTGGATACGCAAATGGTCCAGGAGCATATGGCACCAATTTGCCCAGGAGGAGCATAAGATAAGAATTGTAAATAGCTTCGTTGTTTGACCGTTCTATATAAAGAGATATGACGAATGACCTCCATAGGACCATTGTTAGTCAAGTTACCATTGATTCCAGTTATGCGAACAATATCATTAAGATGGTCAAACCAGTGTATTTTTGGATTTTGTACCATTAGACGAACAATTTGAACACCATTTTTCAAACGAATGGATATATCTGAAATTTTTACCCCTCATTGTGACCTGAAACTGTTTGGTTTATAAATATTGAACTATACAACCTGCAGATAGGGCAAACTGTATCATTTTTAATCCTTGAAAGGTGACAAATATATTGGTATACATCTCGACGCGTTTTGACCCTTTTCATATTTTGACCCCTGTATAAACCTTAACCCCTTAAAATGCATATTCCACTTGAATTTGGTAAACTTTTGATATGTTGTTCTTGAAGGTTTTCTCAATACAATTCTAAAGAAAATGATTCTCTTGCAATTAGTTTCGGGTTTTAAGGCACCATTTATCATAATTTGACTGGCTTATCATGTGATATTGAGGTTTATTCTGTTAAGAAGAATTTTGGGTGAGGAGCTGTCGCTAAGAAATTGATTATTAAGGAATAAAGCAATACTTAAGGTATTTAACATTATTGCAAACGAGTACGGTCCTCTGCAAACGAGTACAGTCCTCGGTTACAAGGAAGTACTGGATTACATAGTGTGCACACACACAAACACACACACAAACACACACAACGGATTGCAATGTAGTTCTTTCATCAGAGCTGGTGACCCACAAAAGGAAAATGCAATTTGCTCCCTAAATTTCCTTACATTTTCAGAGTAAAGCCCGTGTAACATAAAGATATCCAATAAAAAACTGAGCATCACTCCGCCTGTCTGTATCATATCCAGTACTTTATTCCCGACTTGATTCAATTGACCATTGCACGCAAATGACTTGCAGTCTTTTGACTCAAGTACGGATCTACGAATGAACCGCTGCGAATTTGGATAGATTTTGTTTGCCTGTTTATTTAACTGGCAAATGCAAGCAGTAGATCTAATTTGGTTTCGTATCACATAATATCACGTTCCTTCTAAAAGGTTGTGTCTGTGGGTGTTTGGTCATAAATGAAATGAAGAGACACTTTCAACAACTCGTCACGTCATCATCTGCAATAAGAACTCTGCAAAGCCTGAAATATAAGCAGTAATACAGTACCGGTAATATATCGCCATTATTAAGAGATATTCTATTGCGACAAAAGGAAGTAAGCAACATTTGCTAATCGGATTTTTCCACTGTGAAAATTTCTGAAGAGAGATTGGCTTGAAAACAGGCTACTCAGATTATCTTTTAGTCCTGGATATAACAGTTAACGGCAATTTTAGCCTCGGATTGACCACTATCACGATTAACGCTTTCCTCAAAAACGAAAAAAAAAAATATTAGGTTAAAAAGTAGTTATTTATAAAATGATGAAATGCTTGTTTAAAATAACTTTCTACGTCTAACAATCCATATTGTTAAGTTAAAGTACCAACTTAAACTTTCCCGTCTTTACGATATATTGTGGGTAACAACATTACCGGATCTATCAACATATTGCCGGTGGGAAAGTAATCAAAGTCCGACAGGTATCATATTCCGGGCTCCATAGACGCAACAACGGATAAAGCGTGAACTAACTGCTGCGTTAAGAGTCAACTGAAATCGATTGCCCCTTGTTCACCCAGTGTAATCCCCTGACTGTGAGCCCGGAGGACTATCTCTCCTGCCACACGGTTATCATGGTTTATAGATATTGCCGGTGTGAAAGTAATCATGTCCGGCAGGTATCAGATTCCCGGGCCCATAGACGACACAGCGGAAAAAAGCGTGAAACTATGTTGCGTGAAGGGTCATCTGAATCGATTGCTCTATTATTCACCATTGTTTCCCGGACTTGAGCCGAAGGACTAATAATTCCTGCCACAACCGGGTCCGGTGGATGGTTCGAACCGTTGATTGGGCTTGGCTATGTATAATTGCACAAGATAGATTCAACAAATTATTTATCCAGTGACGCGAAAACATTACATATCTAATCCCCATTCATAGACTGGTTCCATTTCTCAAAAAGTGCTTCCTACACTGTACGAAGGCATTGGGAGTAAAAGCATTGGGTGTTAGTGTTTTTTAGATGAAAATTTTATGCTTTAATTCCAATTTTCTGGTCCCCAAGCTGAGGGAAATGTGCCTAATTAGACATAAAATCAAAATGGCCGCCATTTGTAACGTTTGTTTGTACATAACTCAAAGATTAAGGCTTGTAGGGACTCATTCGTGTTGTCTATACCAAATGTTTTCGGGGTTTAAAGGCATACATTAGATAATTAGTTATAGCATTAGGTCACTTCTTAACAGTTAATTTGCATAAAAATTAAAATGGGCGCCATTTTGACCATTTTTGTCCATAACTCAATATTAAGGCTTTACTTTCATTCTTGTTGTTCTTACAATGTTTGTTCAGGATCAATGAATGAAATTAGATCATAGTTTATGTCATGCGCCATAATGAGTTGGGGTATACAACGTGAGGGTGGCATTACCTTTTCACAATTTTTTTAAATTTTTTTATTGTACATAAGAACCAAGTTAGTTAGGTATTTTCAGCTGATTTATATTTCATTTTAAAGGGAATTTATCTAGCTTAATATGGCTAGCTAGCAGATTCAATTTGTGCTATTTTTAATTTGAGGGTCGTAATTGAGTCAGTCTTGTTCAGAGCGGGTGATGATGCCTACGGATGAGGTGTTACGGACTGCGGCATGTGTTAAGTCTAGGGATTTTTGATATTCGGGGTTTTGCATTTTTTTGTTTTATATCTTTGTAACCCTACCATGTATTAAGATAAATAACATCTCATGGGTGTTATTTATGTGGCCTTCATTTTGGACTCATACGACAGTTTAAGCTATGATTAATTGAAGGTAACGAATTAGACTGCCACAAAATGTTGTACTTTGGTTTTACATCAAAATTTCACTTTTCCACCTTATATGACAAATTGTGGCACCTGTATAGAACATTACAAGTGCATATTTGTCTTCCTTACATTTTAGCTTTACAACAATATATATTTTTATAGCTATCTCAAAAGAAATGTATTGACTTACTCTCATTTAAGTGTGAAAAAAGTGTAAGTAATATTTGGTAGTTCAAGCATGTGCGGGTAACAACTTTGCTCCAACTCATGGTGCATGACCTTATAGCATTAGGTCATGTGTGAAGTAATTTGCATAAGAATTCAAAATGGCCGCCGTTTTAAATTTATGCAAATAATTGTCAATATATGGCAAATTACCTGAACTGATGGTGTAGTTGTGTTCTCTGACACTGAAAACGTATGTTAGACACAATAATGAAGTCTTTTTTCAAGCCTTAATCTTGAATTATGTAAAAAATGTTAAAATGGCGGCCATTTTGAAAGTTATGCAACTTAGGCACACTTCCCCTAAAAATTAGGTTTGGGGACCGGAAGATTGAATCAGCAAAAATTTCAATATAGAGAAACACTTGTTTCAATTGCTTTTACTCAAAAATCATTCGACTAGTTGCTTTGAAAAATGTAACCAGTCTATAAAAGCCTCTATGGAGTGTTTGCCGATAACATGCAGTAGCGTGGGAAACATCGGTTTATTACTTTTAGGAAGATGGTTAAAGTACAAAAAATTAGTATTTGCATATAACGAAACTACACTATCGTTGTTAAGCAACTCATTGGGGAGAAAACGAGAAGATACAGCTGAAATTATTAGAGGAAATGTTAGAGAGAATAGAGTGATCATTTTAGTTGAAAAAATTAGGTACAAAGATATTAGAAAATAAATCACGCGTCTACATGTAAATGTAATTCTCTATAATTGTTTACATTTGAAATCCAATCGGATGTTTATATTTCTACAAATCTATAGTTCAATAGGAAACAGTAGGTCTCTTTGTGTTCCAAGAGCACGCGTTGTTGACGGAATTTCAACCATGCATTAAAAGGCTTAGACACATATGTGTCGAAGACGAGTAGATATTCTCCTGCAAAACGTACTAGATTGACGAGCCGTGGATGGGGTCCCTAGAGTGTGACATCGCCAATTATCAAGAATAGGGGCCCCATTCACTGCATGAAGAAAAGCGTAAAATCCGTTAAGTGTCACTGCCACGTGAAAATATTATTTGAACCATTTTTCTTAAGGGACTGTCCTCCATTTAATAATTATTTTAAAGCGGGAATGAAATACTGGTCCAAACTATAGAGTTGAATAAACTGAGATCCTTCAGATCATGTAAGCTGGGATAAAGTGAGAGTTAAATAAGCGTGTTTTAATTCTTAAACCTTTAATAAGGCATATGGTACTGTACATCGTTGTAGATGCCCACATTCACGTTCCATAAAACCTCTCGTTTTTGAAAAAAACCACCACATTTGCAACCGGATTTACGTGTTATAATCTTAATACCTTTGTCATAATATTTCATCCTAAAATTCACCAAAAAAGTGTAAAACATACAAATCCGTGGGCCTGATTTCGATGATAAAACCACCAAAAAAAAAAAAGATCACGAAGCGATGATGAGCATCTATTTTTAGCACCCTTTCAAACACCCCATACCCTAGATAGGTAAATTACATAAAAACGAAAATAGGGCATCTGTTGACAAGCTGTACACAGGTCTGGGTCACTCCATACTGTATCGAAAACTGGCGCATGGAGGATAGTTCAAGGAGCAAAGTTTATAGGAATTATCGCTGTGTATAAAATCCCCAAGTCTCATGTGATGGAATGGGCCATTATTCGTGAGGTCACCACGTGACCGAGCTGTAGGCCTCCATTGACAAAACAAATAAATATAGCGCGGAAAGTCGAAACATTATTTTTGGTTAGATTTGTCAAAACCTACACCAAAACTATGTGTCACTTTCGCTAGACTGATTGTTTTTTTTTTTGGGGGTCATGGGAGCAAATGAAGTCGGTCACGTGTGTGGACATCCCGCAGAATGCCCAATACACCGTCACCTTGTTAAGTGCAATGGGCAATAGTGTGAACGGTGGCATGTAACGAGGGTTAATCACTCGCTGAAATACAAAAACAAAAAATCGGAATAAGGGATATGTTGGAATTTATTCTCGATTCATCGATATAACTTCCCTATTATTCAGCTTGCGTGATTAAATTAAATAATGTGGAGGGACCATGCCTAATCCCAAATTCATTGAGTGATGCAAAGGCATATGGTATTATTTTAAAGGACACATCACAATAGCTTTTGATTGATGATGTAGTAGTGTTGGGTAAGGATCCTCTTAATGATGATTGGTTTTTTTTTTTGTCCTGGCCTGATATTTTTTCCATGGCGCGGTGCATCGTGCCAATTATGCAAAACTATTTAAAGAGCATGTAGAGATTTCCAGAAAGAAGCGCCCCAATTTTTTTCTAACCCGGGTTTCTTGCATATTGGGTATGCTTCCAATGATTAGCTCACACTGAAGGAATAAGCCGAATGCACGTCTTGTATGTAATAAGATGAGATTTAGTACGTTCGTCGTGCACGGACGGAAAACTCAAGCAACGGTGTTCTTATGGGGACAATCACGGTAGTCAGGCACGTTCAAAACAAGGTTTGCTGGTTTTCTTTTGTACTTGTTGTCCAATAAAACTTCGAAACGTTATTGTTAGGTGTCTACAAGCGATCCAGCGCAATTGAGAGAAATCGGATCCTCAAAAAAAATTCCTCCATGTCACTTTAAGGCCGAAAGGAACCTCTTTGCAAAATTTGTTTGCCTGCTGCGTTGCCAAATGCGTTCCTTGTTATGTGTCCAGGCTAGTGTTTTGTAAAAATTGTTTCCGTTGTTGGGTGTTGTGATCACGTAATCGTCCACATTAGAATGATAGCGATGTTACACGCGTCGCACCCATCCTCTTGGAAATTCTTCATCATCTTTTGTATAGATTCATTCTGTATAAGTTTTTATATATGTTGTTTTTTCATGTGTTCTCTTTCTGTTGTAGTTTTGCTGATGAAGGATGTTTAGCCGAAAGCTTCCAAAACAAAAAAAATTTTTTTTTTAATACTGTGGAATGCACATCCGATGCTATTTGCATATTCTTGAACTATTATTTTTACGCAAATAGCTTTCATGGGTCATCCAGTACATCAATTTCTTCAGCCTGATAGTATACAATATATATAAGAATTGGGACTTCTTATCAAGGCAGCTTTTTTACGAAAGAACATCTGCAGCGAAGGTCCATTATTGGGTCCAATTCAGTGCGTGGTCATTTAGGACTCACCAAATGATGTAAATGAATCTGACAAAAAACATGGATATCTGGTTCATGTACATAATCTGTTTTGGAAAGAGCGTTGAATGGCCACAGGCCAATCACAAGCTCCCATCTTGTCAATATTTGACTAACCCGGGCATTTGCCTTTAGGGTTTTGTTTAGTCAGGCTTTAGCCAAGGGTGCAGTTCATTTTAACCTCCGCTATTTGTAATCAGTAAAGGAAGGGACATGTATTTTAATTTGTTTACTACAGGTAATGGAACCTTAAAGCAATGAATCACTATATTTTGTAAACTGCCAATTTGGAGGGGCCCATAAACAGTTTTTTTTTAAATTTAATATAATCGTGATGAGGCCGGCCTAGTTGTCCCGATCAAAGTTACAGGAAGCAGATCAGCCTGAATCAATTATACTATGAGTATAGAATCGACCTACAAAACTTTCTATTAGTCCATAAATTTTTGGTTATTCCTACCAACCTCAAGTAACATAGCAACGAGTAGATATATAGTGATGATTGCTTTTACCTCAAACAGTGAACGTTAATTGCACACTATGTGGAAGCAAATATCGTGGCGGTTGCTAGAATCGTTTGAGACAAGCACACATTGCGGTTGTACCCTACTTTAGACATTTATGCACTACCACTGTACACCTGTGCACGACAAAAATGAATATAAATGGTCACTTTTAACAGGACCATGAATTTTATACAACCGAGGTCAATATGGATGCCGCCTAAATGTTATTGGTAATCACTTCTCTATTCTAATTAATTGAAGTAATGCTTTACGTAGACGGAAATGACATAAAGGGGCATTTCGTGATCAAAACTCGTCCCCGACTTACCTAAAAAAAGTTGATTGTTTTAATCTTATCTGAACTGTTTAGCCTTATTAGTAATACCAGTGTACCTGATCGTACGTGCAAATTCGGTAGTATCTGTAAGAAATAACTCAATTTTGAATTTCTGTCCGTAACGGACAGAATTACAGCACAATGGCCTATGGGACCGTGGTAACAGCATTGCTCATAACACATAGCCGCAAGATCGGGATCACTCAAATTTTGAATAACTTTACGCAAGGATATCTAGTCAAACATGATAAATAGTCAGAGTCAAAATTCAACCCGATTGCTGCGCCTTACGTCACAGCAGACACGCACAAGATATAAGACCACTGGTGTAACACACCAATGTGAAACTTGCGCAAGGGCGTGGTGTACAATAACCAGCTGGTTGAAAAGGTTGTTCTCGGATGAGTATATCTAATAAAAGACTTTTACAGGGCGTCGTGACGCGCGGTGGCGGCCAAGACATCCCAATTGAATTTTAGACGACATTTGACGATAAATGCTGATTTTTTTGATATGTTATAAGCAGAGAAGAAGTTATAGACAACATGGTTATTAAGACAACATGAGTTGGAGCTGCAATGCATACCCCAACAACCACGATAAATTGACAAATACATTGAGTTTGCCAAGCACTAGTTATTTCTGATTTTTTTTAAATGTATGAAAACGGATGGGGCTTTTGACCGAAAACATCATCAAAAGCGGCTAAATCGGTGTGTTTATATTAGGGCTGTATTACTGTTTGATTCGTTTTGGTGAGTTGCTATTGAAAGAGTCTTGGCAACCCATCGTCTGAGTGGCCAATGAGACGATTTTGAGGTATAGCGCACCAAGTGATTTCTAATCACTCGTTATACGAAATGTCAGCCATTCATATGGTATACTTTTCAAAGATACAGGTCGCATTGAAATTTATTACATAATTATGGTCCCTATATCGATTGTTATTGTTTAATATCGAGCAGTATGTCACAAATTTAGGTATGAAAAAATCTCAACTATATTATATCGAAGCCTCGTTCCCTCCTCCAGCAACATTGGAAAATCGCAGGGTCTCTCTGAAAGTAATTATTATAGCTCCGCCAGAAAAGAGTCGGCAGCAGTTGGTGTGCCCAACTATAGCGTCGATGGACCACTCATAAATCGTAAAGCACAAGTTGCAAGCGAAGCGTGGGGGTTGGGAGGAAGAGGTGTTGAAACCAATGGTTACACATTCCACACTAAAAATAAGCCATTGACCCGCTTTGGTACACCATAATCCCTAACTCGAATGCTTTTATCACAATAAAAAAACAACAGCTGATTTACTATATATGTCAGGTTGTAAACACGAAGCGGAAATCCGGATTGAAAAATGTGATGAAGTCAAGTAATTGGGTAACAATTTAAAGAATATGCAAACAAAAGAGCATTTCAATGCGAAATCAGGTATTTATTTCCCCGCTGGCTTAACCGGTGTAAAGAACTGAGTGTCCCCCATGAGAGAGTGTCCTAAGTACCATAGCAAAATGTACGAAAAACAGTGACTGTAGGACGAGGCCATTGGTACAGTGCTGAACAAAATGATGCACTTCAAACACTCAATGGAGAACACAATAGAAAGATGCGTAGGTAGGGACACATCAGTCAAAGAAAGAGAAAATACAAAACAAAAGTGGGTCGTAAAAGAAAAGGGACAGATATGAAATACATCAAATGCAATCACCTCATTCGCAAAGTCAAACATTTGTTGGCCAATATCTAGGTCGCAATATGTCGCAACAATATGATATACATGTAATCATGTAACTAAGTATACATCAAAGCCATTGTATCTTGCACAGACTAAAACAGAAAGAAACTGCTCCAGAGAATCATTGAGAGGGATAGGCATGATTTCCCTTAGTTCACAGTAGTCTTTTACCTCTCTCGGGGCGGGGGCAAACAGACTTGTAGTCAGTGGGGTGAGAGGTTGAACCGGGGGTTTGGAAGAGAAAATAATAATTTTCACAAATTGTAAAAATCTATTATATAATATTAAAGAAAATAGTACGAACAACGTCAGAAAGTCAGAACATGGCATTACAGTTCTTTTTGTTAGAGTTTGAGGTATTTTTAAAAATATCAATTGGACTGTAAATGGTTAAGACGTTATGTATTTCATATCCAGCTCGGAAGTCGGGCGATATAAAAACGCGTTGCTAGGAAGAAGATAAGGCTCTTGACGTTCAAAGAGAAACACATATCGAGTTAGATTAAATTTATGACTATTGAATTGTCGTATAACATCTGGCACTGACTAATTAGTGAAGGGACTTGAGAGAGGACCGTCAGCGTTGGGTGTAAAATGACCAGTGATTCCTTAGTCATGGTGGAAGAAAGGGAGAGCAAGCAGAAGTAAATAATAAGTATATTTATGGGTGACATATTTCTGTCTATGCTTGAGTATTCAGAGGGCAAGATTGTATTCTCAAAAAGAAATTTGACCATCAAGAAAAAATCGAAGGGGTTGTGGAGAGGCACGTAAAGTTGCCAAACCAGGTTTTTAAGCCAGGGGAAGGGGCACACAAGGTTGCCTTTATCTACCAAAAGCAGACAGAGTCGGAGGGGAGAGTGAAAGAGGATAGTACAATAGGTCTTTTGAGCCTGGTTGCTCATTTTCGTTGGAAACAAACTTGTTTTTTTTATGATAGATAAAGCATATAAACTTGCCCTAGGACCCTACTAATGTCTCTGGTTAACCATGAAACCGGGCAGGTTAGCATCCCATCTTCGAAGACAGCATTTGAGCCTTGCCATTCCAGGACAACACTGAGAAAAAGATGGTCTTCATATGATATAACAATGATCAAGAACAAATGTGTGGTGGACGATAGGGCGGGACGCACGGGGAGTCGCCGGGGCGCCCGCGGCGCGTGACGAGACGCGCGGCGAGCGAGTGGCCACCCGTGTCACGACGGCTCCTAGCAAGGGAACACAGAGGGGGCAGTCGAAGCGTGCCACACACGGTGTGTCACGCGGCTGGTCCGTCGCCTGCAGTGGGGCGCGCGGAACTGCCGCCGCCCGAACCGGGAGATTAATACGAACCCAACGAAATGACGCCAAGCGACGAGCGAGAGTAGATGCGAGCGACACAGACGAGATAGCGTGAGAAGAGGATAGCAGTGATGGTCGCCGTACTGCTAATCAGACCGGAATCAAACGTCTGATTATGACATTCAATGTGAGACTTTACAAGAAAGGGCCTATGGTCCAGCACTGTCCCGGTGCAGGGGACTGATCTGGCAGCCAAGCCAGTGGAGTGATAGGGGAGGGGCGTGCCTGCCCCGCACCTCCTACTTTCGTCGCAAGAGAGTTCACAGATTGTGCCTCCCCCGGTCTTTCTGTATCAGCGCCGCCCCCAGGCGCTCGACCCATAGACGCGGCCAAGCAGCAGAAAGATGCGAGGAAACAAAAATGTGTCGCGATGTCGGAACATAGCACTCAGGCCTCAATCCAGATTAAACAGGCCCTACCGCTAGACAGTTGTTGTTGTGCGAGAGATCGCGACATCAGAGAAGTTTTTTTTCAACCTAAGGTAGTAGACTGGGGGTTTCTTAAGATTAATGGGGGACATTGGCCATAGCTATGAATAGTCTCAATGAGTGTCAATTTAAAACGTTTTGATTAGTCTGAATTAGTGAGCATTGTGATAAACGGTTTCAACCAAAATTAAAGCATTGTACCCAAGGATGACCTTGACATGTTAAAGGTGGTGTTATTCAGGACCTGAAACCCCCCCCCCCCCCACTGCACCAGATTTTTTTTAGATTTTTATAATAATATGAAAGACCATCTTTTTCTCATGGTTGTCCTGAATGTCAGCCTCAAAATGCATTTCTTCGAAAAGATATGGAGTAACCTGCCCGTTTTCATGGTTAACCATAGACATTAAGTGGGTACTTTGAGGGCATTTTAGTATGCTTTATTCTATCATAAAAAAAAAAAGTGTTTCCAACGAAAATGAGCAAACCCCGGATCAAAAGACTATTGTACTATGTACACATGGGTTCGGTTAGATAAAAGGCACACTTGTTTGCCCTCCCTCTGGCTTAAAAATTGTATCGCATACTTAGTGGCCTCTCCACAACACCTGCGATTTTTCTTGCTGGCAAATTCTTTTTGAGGAATTACAAATTCTTGCCTCTTTAAGACTCAAGTCTAGTTACAGAAAGAAATATTTCACCATAAATATGATTATTAGTTAACGATTTCAACTAACATGACCCCCTAAGGAATCACGGTCATTTTTACACCAAACGCTTGGAACGTTCCTCTCTCAAGTCCCTTCACTAATTGTCAGTGCAGAGTGTTTACAGGACACAAATTCAATATACATTAAATTTAATCTTACTCGATATGTATTTCGTCTTTGAAACGTCAAGAGCCTTATCTTGTCCTAGCAGACGCGTTTTATATCGCCCGAGGATATGAAATACATAACGTCTTAACCATTACAGGTCAAATGATATTTTTAAAAAATCCTCAAACTCTAACACAAAGGAACTTTATGCCTGTGTCGACTTTCTGACTTGGTTCGAACTTTTCTTTAATGATTGATATAATATGATTTTACCAATTGTGAAAAATATTATGTTCTCTGCCAAACCCCGGGTTCAAACCTCTCACCCCACTGACTACAAGTCTGTTTGCCCCCGCCCCGAGAGAGTTAAAAGACGACTGTGAACTAGGAAATCATGCATAGTCCCAATGATTCTCTGGAGCAGTTTCTTTCTGTTTTAGTCTGGTGCAAGAGGACAATGGCTTTGATGTAGACTTAGTTAACATGATACATGTTAATAACCATACTTGTTGCTACATTTGGCGACCTATGATAGTGCCAACAATGGTGACTTTCGAGGAGTGATTGCATTTGCTGTTTCAATTATCTGGTCCTGTTCTTTACGACCCACTTTGTGTTTTGTATTTTATCTTTTCTGTGACTGAGTGTCCTTACACACATCTGTCTATTGTGTTCTCCATTGCAGTGGTGTATGAATCATTGTTTCAGCACTGTACCAAATGACTAGTACGACAAGGTCACGGTTTAGTCCGTACATGTTGCTATGGTAGCTAGGCACTCTCTCATGGGGGGACACTCAGTTCTTTACACCGGTTAAAGCCAGCGGGGGAAAAACTACCTGCATTCGCATTGAAATGCTGCTTTTTTGCGATTATTCTTGTAAAGTGTTACCCAAATTAGCTTGAATTATCTCACATTTTTCACTGCCGTATCCGCTTCGTGTACAACCGACATATATAGTAAATCAGGCTGTTGTTTATTGTGAGAAAAAGCATTCGAGTTAGGGATTATGGTACCAAAGCGGTCAAATGGCTATTTTAGTGTGGGACTGTGTAAACCAATTGTTTTCAAACCTCTTCACTCCAAAACCCACGCTTGCTGTGCAACTTGGCTTTTACGATAGGGGAGGGTCATCGACGCATATAGTGGGGCACACCCGAAGCTGCGCAGACCTCTTTCTGGGCGCTGAGCTATAAGAGAATACTTTCAGAGAGACACATGCCGATTTTCCAATGTTGGGAACGAGGCTGAGATAATAATATATTTGAGATGTTTTCAGATACATAAATTTTGTGCACATAAAGGCTCGATATATAACAACAATAACAATCGTAATATACACATGGAAGTGAAGATAAGATTTCAATGAGACTTATTTTTGAAAAAGATACCATATTAATGGCTGAAAAATTTCGTTATGACGAGGATTCGAAATCACTTGGTGGTGGCGCTATACTACAAAATCGTCTATTGCTAGACGATGGTTTCGGCCAAGACTCTGTAATATAGCAACTCACCAAAAACGAATCAAACAGTAATACAGCCATAATATACAACACACCGATTTAAGCGCTTGATGTTTTCGGTCAATAAGCCCCATCCGGTATTCTAAATTTAAAAAAAATCAGAAATAACTAGTGATTGGCAAACTCAATGTATTTGTCAATTATCGTGGTGTGGGGTACTGCATTCAGCTCCAAATCATGTTGTATTATAACCCATGTTGTCCTTATAACTCTAGCTTATATAATATCAAAAAGCGCATTTATCGTCAAGATTTCGTCCCTATAAATTCAATTGGGAATTTCTTGGCCGCCACCGCGCGTCACGACGCCTTGTAAAAGGCTTTATTAGAT
Organism: Ophioderma brevispina; assembly: GCA_023653785.1. Classification (NCBI taxonomy): domain Eukaryota; kingdom Metazoa; phylum Echinodermata; class Ophiuroidea; order Amphilepidida; family Ophiodermatidae; genus Ophioderma; species Ophioderma brevispina. The sequence continues at coordinate 1,931 of JAMKCH010013727.1, read as the reverse complement.
ATACCTCCTGAGAAAACAACAGTTTCAACCAGCGGGTTATGTACACCAAGCCCTTGCGCGAGTTCACATTGGTGTGTTAACACCAAGTGGCTTAGGATTCTTGTGCGTGTTGATGTGACGTAAGGCCGCAAGCAATCAATCGGAGTTGATTTTTGACTCTGCACTATTTATTCATGGTGAATAGATATCCTTGAGTAAAGCTTTTCACAAAATTTGAGTTGATCCCGATATTGCGGTTTTGTGTTTCGAAGCACTTGCTTTCCCACGGTCCCCATAGGCCATTGTGTGTTAATTGATTCCGTTTACGGACAGAAAATTCAAAATGAGATTTTCTACAGATTCTACCGAATTTGCACGTACGCTTGGTCACACATGGATTATAATAGAGCTAAAACAGTTCAGATAATATAAAAAAAAAATCAATTTTTTAGGTAAAGTCGGGGGACGAGGTTGTGGATTCCCGAAATGCCCTTTTAATGTCATTTTCGTCACTAAATAGAAAGCATTTACTTCAATTAAATTAGAATAGACGAAGTGATTACCGAATAACATTTATGGCGGCATCCATATTGAACTCGGTTGATAAAATCCATTGTCCTGTTAAAAGTGACCATTTATATTCAGTTGTCGTGCACAGGTGTACAGTGGTAGGGCATAAATGTCATAAAATAGGGTACAACCGTATGTGTGCGTTGTTCTCAAAACGATTCTAGCAACCGCCACGATATTTGCTTCCAAATAGTGTAGCAATTAACGTGTAACTGTTTGAGGTAAAAGCATCAATCAATATAGTATCTACTCTTGCTATGTACGTGAAGTTGGTAAGGAATAACCAAAAAATTGATGCACATAATAGAAAGTTTGTGGTAGATTCTATACGCATAGATATAATTGATTCATGCTGATATGCTTCCTGTATACTTTGATCGGGACCAAATAGGCGGCCTCATCACGGATTAATATTAATTTAAAAAAAAACTGTTTTGCGAGCCCTCTCCAAAATGTGCAGTTTACAAAATATAGTGATCATTGCTTTTAAAGGTGTCAATTACCCTGTAGTAAACAAATTAAAATACATGTCTTCCTTTACTGATTACAAATAGGCAGAGTTTAAAATGACTGCACCCTATCTAAAGCCTGACCTAAACAAAACCCTAAAGGCAAATGCCCGGGTGTAGTCAAATATTGGACAAGATGGAGTGTGGATGGAAGTGGCCATTCAACGCTCTTTCCAAAACAGATTAATTACATGAACCAGATTATCCATGTTTTTGTCAGAGTTCATGTACATCAGTTATTGAGTCCTAAATGACCACGCACTGAATTGGACCCAATACTGACTGCGCGCCGCAGATGTTCTTTCGTAAAAAAGATGACCTTGATAAGAAGTCCCAATTCTTATATATATTGTATACATATCGTCTGAAAGAAATTGATGTACTGGATGACCCATGAATAAGCTATTTGCGTAAAAATAAATAGTTGCAAGAAATATGCAAATAAGCATCGGATGTGCATTCCACAGTATTATTTTGGAAGCTTTCGGCTAAACAGCCTTCATCAGCAAAAACTACAACAGAAGAGAAAACAATGAAAAAAATATATATAAAAACTTATACAGAATGATCTATACAAAAATGATGAAGGATTTCCAAGAGGTGGGTGCGACGCGTGTAACATCGCTATCATTCTAAATGTGGACGATTACGGGATCACACACACCCAACAACAGAAACAATTTGTACGAAAACACTAGCCTGGACACCATAACAAGGAACGCATTTGGCAAGCAGGAAAAAAAATTTGCAAAGTGTTCCTTTCGGCCTTTTAAAGTGACATGAGGAGATTTTTTTGAGGATACGAATTTCTCTCAAATTGCGCTGGATCGCTTGTAGACCACCTACCAATAACGTTTCGAAGGTTTATTGGAC
>JAMKCH010013726.1:0-25176 GCA_023653785.1 Ophioderma brevispina | reverse complement strand
GCGGATTCCAAATTACTGTGTCAGAGCTTTCAATAGACGTCATAAATCTATGTCATCATTTTGATGTGCTAAATTATAAATACAATAAACATGTCAATTTGCCCTAAAACTGTCAAAAAATGAGCTTTTCTGGACCAAAATTGACATGTTTGGTCAACATTAAGAAAATGAGAAGAGACATTGAGATATTTGCGTGTACATATTAGTTTGGTAGCACCTTTGCGTTCATTTGAACCCCAGAATTCATATTTCTGTGTTGTTAATTGAGATTTTATTTATGTTAAAACTTGATTTTGGGGTATTTTCATTTGAAAATAGTCTATGAAATGGTAAAAAAAGTGCTGTTTCTTCTCTCTGTCTCCACTTATGGACACTTTTTTATGCTTGGAAACAAGCAGATTCTAAATCTAACAGGGTTACAGCTTCAAAATGGTACCACAAAACCTGTGTCCGCAGGGGGCAACGAAAATTAAAAATAAGGCCCTTTCAAATTTTCAATCTTGATATCCTAATTAGGTAAAATAAAAATATCGAGTGTTGAACAATCAAGAAGATGTAACTCGCACTGAAAGAATATTAAAGATTTCTTTATTTCCTGTGTTCATAATTAAAAATTGTTCTTTGTTTACTAAAGTTTTATATAATGTTTGCTTACAGTACCATATATTAGCTTTATGAGAAAAAATGTTTACCATTTTGAGAATGAATAGATTTGCTTAGTATAAAATATTAACCTCACATTTCTCAAAGCATATTAACAGCATAATTAAAGAAATTTCTTAATATATCTTTCAGTGTGAGTACGTCCTTCTGGATGTCAACCCTTGGATATATTTTATGTCTGGAATCAAATCTGAGCTGTCGTTAAAATGCTGTGTGTTGACTGCATATGCACAGCTGCACTTGAACTAGTAACAAGGCATCCTAGTAAGTAAATACGTTTGCGCGATTGGCCAATGCAGTCATTTTGTCATTGTACTTTTGCTGCGTGCTTATGCTCGGCGCAAATACTCACTTCGATCGGCGCAAGGGCGACACAGCTTGATTTGATTCGCGATATAATAGTTACCTTGGGGAGTTTCCATAACCTGACCCATCTTACACACTTTTTTCCTTCTGACACACAATGAATTCAACCTTCACCCCTAGCTGGGACCCATGCTAGGCAACTTCCTGGGACTCACACACCAAGGACTTTAGCGATACAGCTGATTGGCAATTACTGACCGCCCGTCAGCAAACTTGTGTGGGGCAAGAAAGCTGACAGTCGGGTTGGCAGTTTCACTAAAAAACAGGCCATCGAGCGTGCAGACATTGCTACAAATCTAGAGCAGGCTTGCGGTCATAATTGCTATGTTTGCTATGTCCTTGCTAGCTTTTCAGAATGGTTTAACTTCACTGCACTAAACCAATGGAACCGCTGAAGTGAAATCTGGGCTAGCAGTAGCCCAAATCCCGGGTTAACTGTTAACGGAGTAACCTGTGCTTTAATTCCATGGAAAAAGGGGTTTCCGAAATTCCACAAGTATGTATGAAAGAGTGGTCAGATGGGTTCAGGTTTACGGAACACTCCCATTACTTGGGCTCACCTGGCTTGTTACCAAGGTCATAATGCACCAAAGACACAACATTGTGTGTGCATTTTTGGCTGGAAACCATCCAATTTGAACAAATACAGTAGACTTTTTTCATCCCAAATAGCAAAGACTCTTCACATTGCGAATAGTGGGGGCGCACCTGCAAGCAACAATACCACACAGCCCGAAGTGTGGTGATTTATGTGCACTCAAACGATTGCGGCAAGAGCGCAGCGGTAAAATGCAAATATTTTCATGCACATATACACAAAAGCCAATTATTTTTTGCCTATAGGTGATGACAAAGTGTAGTCAAGTCAGTCTACAATTTTTGCAATGTGCAGTTTGGGTTGCAAAAGTGTCCAATGCTGAAGAAAAATAGGTTGTCTTTTTATAATGGTACAGATTGGAAAAGATCCAAATCTGACCATGATTTGTGGGAAAATCTTACGACACCAACAACACCCTTTTTTGTCCTGGAGCCCATGTCTACTTTTCTACCCTAATCTATTGCAAAAATGGATACAAAATATTAAAAAACAGAAAAAAATAAATAATTGAAATCAATGTCAGAACATGCAGGATCAATAAATAATTGAAAAATCAAGAAGATCCAACTACGTGTAAATGAAAATCCTCCTACAAAGAACTACAATAGGCTTTCCGAGCCCACTCAGAGGGCATGCATAATGTGAAATCCAATGCAGAAATTGGGCACGAAAACCAGACATTCGGAAATAATCATCCATAGCGAACCGGTTTGATCACCAGAGAGGGCCGGAAATAGAGTCCAGTTTAGGAAGAAAAACGGACAAAAGTCATTTTACAATCATACCGTTACGATATCTAAATATTGTTGTTACAGTAAATTGATCAAAGGTTCCAATATTTTATTAAAAAACTATATGTAGGGTGATGACCCCCTTTATGGTCAAGAAGAAGAACAAAATTGTCCCCTAAGATTCTCCAAAGCTGAACCCATCTAAAATGGCAAAATCATATATTCCATCCATCCACAAAAACAGAGAAGGAAACCTGGTTCTGGTTGTCATTTTGGCCATGCATGGATGCACAAAGGGATTATTCCGTAGGTTCACAAATTCATTTTCAAGTGTGAGAGGGCAATTAACCACAGCTACATGCTATTGCCACCATATAACATTTGTGAAATACATTTGTTGATTTGTACATTTCCACAATACTTTAACAAAAATAACAACAATCACAATTGCTCTTATGGTGAGACAAGCGTTTACACATGCCCACTCGAACTTTCCTTCTTCTTTCTTTCTGTGGTTCCACATCGCAATTTGAGATATCAATGCACTTTTTTTTATCATCCTGAGGAATTGTACCAGCCCTTATGAGGCAATTGTCTAATAAATGACATGGTAAGATTTGCTTAAAGGTGTATCAGGTGTATTAAAGGTCTATTCTGATTGGGTCTCTCAGGTTTATTGTTATGACGTCTCATAGACGCTAAGGTCAGAAATACCTTTTAAAACACAAATAAATGAGCCTTGGTGCACAAATATCTAAATTCTATATAATAAACAGTTTTTTAATGATTTTCACTTTGATTTGGTTCAAGAATTTGGTATGTCTCCAAAACAAAATTATATATGTAGTAAAATTACATAATTACACAAAATATGTTAATACTTATGTCCTCAGAATGTTCATAATGTCCCCAAGAGCGTTGAAGTTCAAAGATGATATGTCCACACAGTGAAGACTCCAAAATGACGCGCACAAAGTTCATACAAACTCCTCAGGTTATTATATTCCAAGGGAATCTTCTCAGTCCTGTACTTTTGTCCAGCAGTTTCAGACGACAAGGATAAATAAAGTCCCTCGACGATAATAAATCCACATTATCAGTCCCAAGATTCACCACGATTTTCTATCTTGGTTCCACAATTTGGAATCCTATTTTGATTCCGAACACTTTCGGCTTCAAAGACGACAGTAGAAAATCATTACAAAGGGGCCTCGCCTCACTGAATTAAAATATAATAAATCCGGGCACGTTACGGTCTGCTGCTCCTCAATGCAGAGTAAAACTAGCTATCTTCTAGCTACCTGTTTATACTAGTGGATGCTGGCAGGGAGTACTTCCAGTGATAGTATTTAACTCTCCAGATAGATTCCCGTTTCTAATTCTAAACATAATCATTACATCATTCTTATCATAACTATGAACCTTGCAGCACCAATCAAATCAGATTTCACCATCTAATTACCTCACTTCATATATAACTTTGTGGGGAATTCCCTGATCTTTACAATGTTTTGATCTCCAAAGCATAAACAGTTTCTAAGTTTAGCATCCTTGGGGAATTCCCCACTTTCCCCTATTGTGCAATCTACAGGTGCACTTTGCAAAAACACTCTAGGGAATCCCCTTTTCTCCTCTTTGAATAGTAAACAAAGTGCTTTTTCCCATGAAATCTTTTTGTTTTTTTTCTTAAATAAAATTGGAGAAATAATATTTTTAAAAGCCCAATCAGAAAAAGGAGGCATAAACATTATCATGTAATGATCATTACATGATCCCGAGAGCAATGAGAATAGTTCTAAGGTGGGTAGATCTCCAGGGTGTAATCAGTTGCACAGCCTTAAAATGTATGCACATGAATTACAGAGTCACCACATTGTACATATTATGTTACTCAGGTGGAACATTGAAATGGTAAGATAAATCCCAATGTACAGTTCAACAGGCAAACATTTAACAGTGATAACACTGTTTTAACTATATGATGGCATTTTCATAGGGGGGAAATGGTTTGAGATTGTAACTTTAAACAACCTTCTCTCACCTGCAATCAAGTTTGTCTCCTTTGAGGGCTTGGTTTTCATAGTCCGTGTCTGACCCGGGATCGCTGAGGTGGATAAAGCCTTGCGTTTTCTCCAACTATCATAACCATGGTGTGGGTGCTCCCTCGTAGGTTTTCATTGGCGACCTGCAAATCGTACAATTAATAAATTTAAAATTTACTCGATTTGAAGCAACGCCATGGTCCAATGATTTCAAGATTTAAGTATAAGAAAGGAAAGATAAGACTAGAATTCCCAGTTCGCCAGCTTTCGGTGCTTCGCTTATATATTCAAAAGATATAAGCTGACGTGGGCCGCTCCATAAAACTTAACATTAAGTACACACTACACCACACACACATATACATGTTATATACACACCTTACAATATATATCTATATACACACACTGGAACATGTGCTGATCATGTGCACAAGTGTAGACCTTGATGGTCAAGCAACTTTGGCTATCACAGAAAACACTACCCTTGGTCAAAATGTTATTGCTAGGTGGATCACACCACCACATGGTCAAAAGATACTATTGGCCACAGATCATCAGATACATTGTAGTTTTCCATTATGGGGACGTAGAATAAAGGCTTATAGACTATAGCTCTGTGTACTGGTGTATTTACTACTTACTAACACTTACTTTTACTTAACTACTCTGCGTCTCCTGTGGCTGGCTTTACAGCCCCACCTTGCGACATGGTGTCAGAACAGGGATTGTACTACTTACAAATACAAAATGGAATATACCTCCCACCCTCCTTTTTGTGGTGGAGAAAATCCTTCTCAGAACTGGAACGTTTGAAACAACAGTTTCAAAACCTGTAGGTAGAGCTGCCAGTGGCCTACAAAACAAGGCAAAAACATGCAAGATTCCACGCTACTCTCTCTTCATGTGCATGAACGAAGGTCCCCAATGGTACATACATGTCTTTCCTCGCAGGAGAAGACAGAGGAACCACAGTTCTCATCATAAAACTAGATGAACACTATATACTCCACAGAAAATTTAGCGTCTGAACGACACGTCTTTTAACACGCTAGTGCAAGGATCGCAAGAATCTATAGATACATATGTGACGGACTTAAGAGTTAAAGCCAGCTCTTGCGAGTTTGAATACTTGGAAGAAGGTCTTATCCGCGACAGGCTAATTCTGGGGACTAGGTCAGATGCAGTAAGAAAGAACTACTATCAACCAAAAACTTAGACTTAGCTACAGCAATAGACATCTGCAAGATAGATGAGTGCACAAATCACAACTGGTCCCGCTGACTCAAGTTTATCAGTAGGATGCCAACACTAGAGGCACAAACAAAACTTTGCAATAAAAGACAAAATGGAAAAGAGAAATACAGAGGTAAACCGCAAAGAAAGACACTTCGCAAAAAAAACGGCCCAAGAGAACGGAAAACGGTCGCAACAAAAGACTTTTGCTTTTAGAAAGTGTGGTAACCACAATGGTCCTGCAACTCTGGCCCCTGCGATGGACAAAAAATGCCAAAAACTTGTGCAAAACCAATCATTTTGCAAAAAGTGTGCCGATCCAGATCTGACATTTGAGGAACCTGATTGATCTAACGCAGATAGACCTGAATATGTATGATATCAGCATCGAAAGCTTAAAGTGTCACAAAAGATATGGACAATCAGAACTAAAATCGGGACTACTACAACACCTATGAAAGTTTGATACAGGACACATGTATTTTCTGTCAGTTCAAACATGGAAACAACTAGGTAAAGCCAAGCTGTACCGTAGTAAAAGCACACTAAGAGGCATGTGGTTGTCAGAAAATTACTCCTGTGGGCAATGCACATTGAATGTTGAGCATTGTACACATACTAACCCTCTTGTATTTGAAATTTAGAATATATAGAATACCCATACTAGGTTTTGACTCAATTAAGCTCTAGACCTTCTTAACGTAGATGTCCAAATTGAAAATGGAGGTCAAAAGTTCAGAAACTTGAAACAGAGATTTCCAAAAACCAAACCAAATCAGAAAAAATCAGTAAACTTGAAACAAAGGGCGCACAACAGAAGCAGCTCAGACAAGAGTATAAAGGTTGTTGAGGCATAGGGTGTATACCAGGAGAACAAACCCTAAAGTTGAAACCAGATGCCATACCTTTTGTTTCAGGCACCTGTAGAGTCCTCAATAGCACTCAGAAGAAAAGGTAGGTAAAACAGATCTAGACAGAATGGAAAACTCAATGTAAGATCTAAGGTAAATGGTACACAGGCCGAGGTGGGTTAGTATCATGGTAACGTTGTCAAACCTACAGGAAGTACGCATTTGCCTTGACCCAGCAGATATAAACAAGGCGCGCCTTCGATAGCATTATCATATGAAAACTTTAGATGACATTTCTTATCAATTGGTGGGGTCAAGCTTACTCACTTTAGATGCAAATCAGGATATTGGATTGTACAATTAAAGCCTGAATCTTCTTGATCTTTTGATTTTTCAATACAGAGTTTTGGGTCGATCCAATTCAATCAAATGCCTTTTGGTATCATGTTAGCCCCATAAAATCTTTCAAATAATTTGACATATGCATTTAAAATATTCCCAATGTCCATTGTCATATTGGATGATATTCTTGATACCTGCTACCACTCAAGCTCAACAGATGAATCTTGGAACAAGTTCTCAAAAAATTCAATAAATTTTGTATTAATTTAAAAGGTTAAATGCAGAAAAATGCAAGTTTAACAAATCAAAAAGTACCTAGTACAATGGTCAGTTCAAAAGATGGTTAAAACCTGATCAAAAGAAAGAGAAGAAGCGATCTCAGAAATGGCCCCGCTCCAGTGACAAGCAGTATTCAACATTCTTAAGGCATGGTAAATGATAATTGGCAAATTCCATTTCCCACCCTTGTCCACAAAAAACAAGTCCCTTTAAGAAAATCTTTGGACAATATGTATCTTTCTTTTGGGACAAAGAACAAGAAGATAGTTTCAGAATTAAGATTGTTAACCAAGCTCCAACATTGAAATTCTTTTTGAACAAAAAAAGTGACTATACAGTTTAATAGCCTCCAAGCTCAGGTAACTGGCGGCAGATCCTCCTCAAGGGACAACCGATAGCATATGCCTCAAAAGCTTTTAACATGAGACTCAAAAAACTGGGCAGCAAATTGAGAAAGACTTAGCTGCAAATTGTATTCGGTTGCACCAAATTTCACCACTACATATTTTGTCGTACAGTAAAAGTCCAAACAGACCATATACCTTTAGAAAAACTATTTTCAAAACAGCCCGCTTTACCACTGCACCCATGCGTTTACAGAAAATGCTACTAAAGCTCAAAAATATAGTTTGATGTCAAATATTTACAGGGCAAGGAGTTACAAATATTAGTCAGATGCCTTAAGCAGAACTATTTACCAGTCCCAGAAACTGAAACTGAGAATAATGTACCTATATGTATGATAGAATGTGTACAAATGACCGATACTGGCATTGCTGCCAAAAAGCAACTGACAAGATGTTGAATTGAGTCATACTTCACAAAACCCTCAAAAAAGGTTGGCCAAACAAAATTTCAAAAGTACAAGTATCAGGGCAATATTGGACAATCCGAGAAGAACTTAAAAATTGAAGATGGCTTAATTTTAAGTCAATCGAGTAGTGGTAAGTAAGAAACCAAAATTACTAAGGCCACAAGTATTAAAAGAGATCACAAAGCTCAGATGGGGATTGAAAAGAGTAAACAAATGCCACGGATCTAGTGTACTGGCCGGAATGCTAGCCGAGGTCACTCATACAGTTCAACACCCTCTGTGACACATGTGCTGAGTTCAAACCAAAACAGGCTGAACCTATGTTCGGACCTGCGAAACCAACTACCATGGCATAAATAGCTTCAATGTATTTTGAGATAGATGGTCATCTTAGTTTGTTTTGCTAGTTGATTTATAACTCAGCTTCTTGAAATTAATGAGCTTTCAACTGTTCAAACCCCAACAGTGCTAGAGTGATTACTATATGTAAGCAACCACTTTGCTAGATATGGTATCTCTGTTGAAATGGTTACCGATAATGCATCGTAACTATACCTCAGAATCTTTCAGAAACTTTGCAAAGGAATATCAGTTCAATTTTGGTTCTCATCGCCAACATTTCCAAGAAGTAATGGCAAAGCCGAAGTAACAGTAGGCATTGCAAAAACAATTATCAAAAAGCACACAGGAAGGCAAAGATGTATATTTGGCATTGTTTTGGTATACAGAAATAGTCCATTAACAATGTAGGTTCAAGTCCAGCACAATTTTTGCAAAGGACGGCACAAGAAACCCTCTCTTCACACTACCAAAAAGCTGTTAAAATAACACCAACAGTAGTACAAATGTCAAACAAACACTAGATCAAAATCAGCCAAAACAAAGAAATATTTGACAAAGGTACCAAAGAACTCCTCATGGAACGTTGAAAAAAGTGAAAATGCTCACTGCACAGAACGTTGGCAAGATGCAGCAACTGTGATTGCAAAAATCCAAATTTCCAATAGTTACATTGTTGATGTCAAGGATCAAGGTACATACGAAATAGTCTCAACTACAGAAACTACCGAAATAGAAAACCTAAACAAGAAATCAAAACCAACAGGAAAATCTTATGAGTTGCACTTGGAATTGAAAAATGACATGGAATGGACTTGACTATGGATTCCTGAAATTACTGTATTTATAGTAATAGTTTAAGTAGGTATAATTAATAAAAGCTCACAGCCATGTAGTTTCTAGCATGTACACAAGCCTGGAACAACACAATTGTACAATCATTAAGAAACAAATTAAGGCATTAATAGCCTATTAGTTTAAGGTTAGCCTATTTCTGAAGTTGATTGTACTCGACGAAGTTGTTACACCATGGCCAATAGTGGCCAATCAGTTAGAACTGTATTAAAAACAATTCCCACATTACTATGTGTATTATGAATGATCAATGATATGACCACCCAAACTTCCCAAAATGCTCTTGAAGATTTATGTGTGCTCCAAGGATGCCTGAAATGAACTGCACAGTGGCTGCCTCAACAAGAGACTTCCCCAAAAAACAAACTAACCCTTGAATGACTGATATAAGTTCGCAATTAATTACTCCCATTCATATGACTGCACAATGTTGATTATAATTTTATTAAAAAATTTTTATCAAACCTTTGAAATTATCAATGCTGGGATGTTGTTATGATTTTTATGGTTTTAAATAGTTTGAGCTACATTCACACTGTACCTATCTTCTCATTCAAAGAAAGGGAATTGACATGTGCTGAGACTGTGCACAGTGTAGACCTTGATGGTCAAGCAACTTGGCTAGTCAGCAGAAACCCTATCACCTTGGGTCAAAAGGTTATTGCTAGGTGGATCACAACACCACCACTGGCAAAATATAATTTATTGGCCACATCATCAGATATCTTGTAGTTGTCATGATGGTGACGTAGAATAAAGGGCTATAGACTATATCTCTGTTGTACTGGTGTATTTACGCGTCTCCTGGGCTACAAGCCCAGCCTGCGACACAACATACACACAACAAACAGATTGCCAAGTGTTCCTGCCAGCTATGCTGGCGCCCACAAATGCCAATTGATTAAAAAGATTCTGAATTTTTTCTATATATTAATTACTCAACTGACAGTTAAGCCAAATGATTTGTTCAATTTGTTGGCCTAAACGAAAGTAACTGCCAATGCCTACCTGCATGGCCCTTAAAATAGAGTCTCGTAAAAATTCTTTCTCTTTCTCGGGCTATGTTACCTGTTACTTGTAGGGAGCCCACTTACCCACCAAAATGATACACAAGATATGTAACAAGGAGTAGTTCCCATTTCCTGAAAATCCATAATTTGAACCAGTGGCAATGCCAAATTTTAGCGTAGGATCCAGTGAAGCTCCAGGGAGCATATTTTTGTTGTGATTTTAGGGTACCAACCCCTTCTCTATAAATGAAATTGTCTTAAATCTGGTTTTTTAATTAATATGCAGTTCTACTTTTATCATGAACCCTTTGATCTCAGATATGTAAAAAAAAATTTGGCCATAAATCCAGAAATTTCCGGCAAAGTTTTACAGCACCACGTTATGAGTAAGATACAGTTCACGCCACAAGCAACATGCAATTGGAATGACCAAGAATTCATTCACTCAGACTATAGGCACACAGACATTCTTAATGTATCCAACTTGAAGAATAATGCACTAAAAATTATGAGTTCATCCAAGACTTTTTGTTTCCCAATATGAAGAAGGACATAAAGAATTTCAGGATCTGATTTTGAAGCATATTATTAATTACATTAATTTAAGATCAAAAGGACAACAATAGTTGAAAATATATCATTTTTAATTGTTCTACTTCCTTCTTAATTAAATACTCTCTATTAATTCATTGACTGATTATATGTTCTTGGAAAGAAATCGACTATCAGTGTCTTTTCTGATGTATAATTTCCTGAGCAGGTGGTTCTTTTTGCCTTCAAATGTGCCCTACCGCCACGAGTCAAGTGATGGACGTTAAAGTGGATGCAATGAAAAATCGTTCACAATCAGTGTCCCTAGTTCGGCGGTAAGATCCCGGGCACTTCTTATGTTTGCATTTTGAAATCTTAACTAGAGAATAAAACTATAATTTTTTTGGAATCGAGGCCCTCTTCTTCCAAGGGGATCTGCCCTGGGGATCATTGCAGCAACTGTGCACATATTACCCAGTTTAAGGCAGTGTGTCAAACCTTGAGCTCCCGAGTATCTATTTGGTTTGGTATCGACACATATTTGATGATTGTCTGTAAAAGTATACATTTCTAGAAAGAAAAAATTGGGACGATGAACTGATGATGGCATCAGATGAATGTAAAACTTCCTTTTGAGAAAACTACTAAAAAAAACATGATTTTGCCCCAAATTTCAGACAGCATAACAAAACAAATTTGAATTTTCATGATTTCTTATTTTATTTTTTTAGAACACAGACAAATTTGTCTAGGGACGGTTTTTCATTTTTGAAAAATAGAGCTTACTTTGAAATATAAGGAAAAATGTCAAAAAAGTGTGATTTTACCTTTCTTTTCCACAAAATTTGGAGTATATATTGAGAATATCTTTAGTAAGAAACGAAAAGAAAAATGAGAAACGTCCCTAGAGAGACGATTGCTATCGTAGGAGTTAAACCTTGCCTTTTACTTCGGTCCTTTTGGAGTATATTTGTCTGAAACTTACCAATTTGCGAAATTGAACATTGAGAAAATCTGTGTTTTAGGAAAAAAAAGTGATTTTCATTGCCATTTCAAGCTGCTCTTTCTCAAAAACTTTATCTTTGAAATTCAAATTGAGCATGTGTACAGTGATGAAAAATACTCTTTATGCACTATTGAATCAAATATCTTTTCTCTTCTACTCCAGAAATCAGAAGAATTGAAATTGCGTCTGGTCAATATTAGCGCTTGTTTACATTTTCAAATATTATTTTTTGTTTTTTCAAGATGCGTTGTGCAAACGTACATTAAAAACACGCGCACGCTTCCTACGCAGTAAAAATTCACCGGGCGACGCGATACTGCGCCTTGCGCCTGACGGCGTGTATGTGCTTAATTCCCGCCGTTAAGACTATGTGGTTTTTGTGACTTCAAATGGCAAATAGTGCTTAAATCGGCCCCCAAACAATACAACTCGGGAGTGTGCATTGGATAACCTTTGTTGTAACACGATAGAACAAAGGTTGATGTTTTAAAATGGTTTGAAAAACATGAAATTCAAGTAAAACATAAGCACTTGGGTTAACACTACCCTTAAATTGCCAATGAAACTGGGCCATTTCACATTCCACATAAATGGCTTACATCTTACCCACAGCTGTTTAAGAATTGACTATTATTTTGAATCGATGGACCGCTGTTCTTCCATGGCGATCTGCCCTGAGGGATCATTGCAGCAACTGTGCATACATGAATGTATTACCCAGTTTAAATTGCCAATTGAAACCTGGCAGTTCATTCAATAAAATGGCTTACATCTTTACAGCTGTTTCAAGACTTTGCATGTGTATTTTTTTATAGAGAATTTTTTTTATTTTTTTTAACATCACTTAAAGACACCATCACAGTGATCTACCCAAAAGAATAAAATATTGAACATTTGCAGGAACAACTTGCAAGTGAAGATATAAGCCTATACCTCGCCACGTTATTTTTTCCTACTGAAAAATGTTACTTTTAGAAAAAGAAGACAACAGCAGTATTTAGGGATATTAATCTCCATACAATTATGAGCAGGGGGAAAGTGGACCATTTTTACCAAATTGTTAACCTTTTTGACAAATAGTATAAAACCCCGGATTTTGTATGCAATGCTCGCAAAATTGTTTTTTTTGCCTTTTTGAGCCATGTTAGGGTGTTTTTTTTGGATGGGGGGGTGCATAAGTATCCCCCCCCCCCCCAAATGGTACAGGCCCTGATGGGCAACCAATCTGTGACTATTAACCCCAATTTTTTATCCAGGGGTTGTTGTGGGGAAATTTGGACTTAAACCTTTTTCCTTGTGTAGGGGCTGTCTCAATGGTATAAAACTTGTTTTTGGTGTTTTGGTGGCAAAAAAATGTTAACTCTGTGAAAGTGGAATTTAATTTCACTGTTTTACACAACATTTTTTTTAACACATAATTTTGATCAAATTCATCACACTCCTAATATAAATAATCATATTGATATATTAGGGCTTAGTAAACCTTTCTGGATGATACTATTGATGATACTGATATTCATTTAGTGACTATATATTTGTATAGACATGATAGCAACATGCACACACATCTTACAATGAAGAGGTTCGTCCGTGGTGGTGTAGCTTTGTATATTAATCGTTATTGTTCTCACATAATTCACAGAACTTTAATTCTGACATGCTGAAAATCCTTATAGTTTAAATCACCCTCACAAAGGAAACCTTTATGTAATCTTATGGTACAAGGCCACCAAGACCACCTATTGACCTATTCAACCCCCGGAATTAAATATTACACTCAATTGAACTTGAGCAATAAAGATTACAGTTTGAAGGTTATTAAATTGTGGATCTACTATCTTCCACACCACACTGTTTTACTCGTAAACTCATTGATATATGTAAAAGTTTTCATCTTATCATTATTCAATACTCCAACTAGAATTACAGAATAAAGTGCTAGCACTAATTGACCTTATGTATTGTTTCTAAACTCAGAAAAATATCTGATTCAGGAGTGTTATTCATGTAGGCATTAGTGATCATTCTTTGACTTTCATTTTTTATGTACTCTGGAGTAAAACAAAAATAATAATATGGATATCATCATACTGATACTATAAGCTTATCATAAATAATAAAATGTTTCGTTCCTATGATAAATTGTGAAATGAGCAGGCTTTATTCAGACTTAGAACTAATCAATTGGCATGATATTCAATTCAGTGGTGATGTTAACATCAGTGTGCAATTATCTTGAAAAATACTTTGTGGATGTTATCAATAAACATGCTCCTCTAAGAAAAGCAGCTTGTTCGGAAAGAAAGAAGCACCTTGGTTAAATGATAATATTATTAAACTTATGCTGCTAGGGCAACTAAATTAATCAGCTATTAAATCAGGCATAGAATCCTATTCAAGAGTGTAAGAATTCCGTGCTGCTAGAAATAAATGTATGCTTTAATTCGCAAAAGTAAAAAAGATTTTACTACAATACAGGTATTGCTGAAATAACAATACCCTGTAAGAAACCTGGGAGAACTTAGAAAATGTTATTCCGTTCTAAACCTAAACATTCAATTATCACTGTCCTGAATAGAGATGGATTGACCTGTAAATTAATCCAAGATTGCCATGCACTAAACTCTTATTTTGTCAAGTGGGCCTAAACTAGCAGCTAAAATTGACACGCCTTCAACTGATTTTTGTTAATTATGATGTTACTGCTGCTATGTATACTAAGACAGACATTTAATTTTGTACATGTGACCTGTGATTATGTGTTTTAAATATTTATCTTCATTACCGAATATAGGCTACAGGATGTGCACGACATTCCTTCCAGACTCCCTTAAAAAATAGCTGCCACCAGTTATCACACTTATTGTAACCTATTTGGTTAATCACTCTTTCAACCACCAGTTGCACTTTTTCCAAACAGTTGGAAAAGGCCCGTTTATTCCAGTTTTTACGAAGGAGCCCCTGCAATCCAGGCATTATAGGCCAATATCAATTCTTCCTGTTTATTTCTAAAGTTATTTTTTGAAAGGGCTGTATTTGACCAATACTACAAATACCTCAATGAGTACTATTTATTAGCAATAATCATCATGCTTTCTCCATCATATTCAACCGCAACTGCACTAATTAATGTTACGAAAATTGGATAATGCAAATTGAATAGAGGGTAAAAATTAAAATTATCGTTCTTTGATGCTAGATCTCAAGAAAGCCTTCGACACAGTAAATCATAAATTCTCTTAAATACTTAAATTCTATGGTGCTAGTAAATATGTAAATTAATTGGTTTAAATCTTATCTTAGTATTCGTACTCATTCACAGGTAGTGAATGGTTAATATCATCCGCATGTCAAAATACTTTCTGCGGTAAGCCACAAGGCTCTATAGATGGCCTCTTTGTTTCTTAATGTTTATATTAATGCTTTTAACGGCCAATTCTTTTTTTTTCCTCCCACTGTAAAGTTAATATGTATGCTGATGATACAGCTTTATACTATGCAAAGTCAAACTCTCTTGATGGACATAATAGAATGTATAAATAAGGATCTTGATTCTCCTCACAACTGGTTAAAATCCAATAAACTTAGTTTAATTTTTAATAAATCTGAAGTTATGATTCGTGGTTCTAAACAAAGACTTAGTACGGTAAATTCAACTCATTTACCTAAAAGCATTCATATAAATAATTTTAATTTAAACCAAAGTAACAAATGTAAATATCTTGGTGTCATCATCGATGAAAATCTAACTTGGAATGAGAATATTGCGCATATACGTAGAAAGGCATGAAAGGATTATCATGGTAAGAAATGTAACCCGAATTGCCATTTACATCTTAAACCGTTTCAATGCTATTGTGGCTACTACCATCTTGATTATTGTAACATGTTTGGGGAAATTGGGCGGTCTCACAATTGCAAATCGTCTCCAAACAATTCAAAAAAGGGCGCTCGCATTATTTGTGGTTGCAACATGGGACATCCCCAGTGCTGCATGTTTTCTTAATGAACTTAATTGCTTCCACTTGCACATAGGCAAGTTTTTAACTGCAATATCTTAACAATCAAGTTTCTTAATAAACTGGAACCATTCTGTCTTAATGATCTTTTTTCATTCAATAATAACACATAATTTTCGCAGAGAAATACAATATTCACCTTCCTAAGCCAAGAACTGGTTATAAAAAACGCAGTATTTCTTACAGTGGTTTGCAAGTGAATGGAACAATTAGATTATGAATTACAGAGAGTCATCTTTCTAACATTTTTAAAATCTAAACTTACAAATATTGGCAACCTAATGGCTCTTAAGCTCACTTTTTCACATTTTAACCAATACTGCTTTTACAATATGTACATGTACATTACCCAATTACACAAATTACAACATACAACACCATGCAAGTTTACATGTACCCCTTGATTTTAACCATGTATGTTTATCTATGTCTATATTTTTGGTCTTACGGCCTCATGAAACAACTCTGTTGATTGTGTTCCGTGAATAAATAAAAATCTTGATTGATTGAATTGTAATTTGTTATTGGTTGTTTTATTATTGTCAAGAACTTTTTTGGGTATTTTTGGTCCAGTATCCTTGTTTAGGGAGGATACTTGTTAGCTGCCTCTTCGTCCCTATGTTAGATGGAATACACCAAGAAAAACGGCTTCAAGGGATAATTCATGATTGTTTGAAAGAATTTCTTTCTGACAGTTTTTCAGTGAAAGTCTAGTCGGCATCGGCACGTGCACATTCCCCTCCACTCCCACACACACACCCACACATTTAGAACTAGAAATGCCTTCACTCCTGAACATTGATCATAGCAACCATACTTAGGGCATCAGTTTTCAAATGTAGACGGTATAATTTACTGAATTGCATTATTTGCAGAAATTCTACATACCTTGTAGTAGCCATATTGTGAGGTGATTGCCGCATAGCTATCGTAGGGATTCATGGAGCAAAAAATCAAATTAATAATTCTGAATGCTGTGGATGAATGTGATGGGGTAAATTATACACACTTTAACATGTCATTAATTTATGTCCAAAACATGTTTGCAGTGGCGTACAGCTTTTTTTTTTTTCAGGGGAGGCATATATATTTTCAGGGGGGCCAGCATATATTAAAAAATTGTTACTATCGTATATCGCCTATGTAAATCACTAATTTTTCAGGGGCAAAGAGGGGAACAAGATTCCCCACAGGGGGGTGGGGGGCAGACTGCATGTTTGTTTCAAAATATCTATTTTCATATCTATTTTAATAATATCATAACTTTTAAGTGCTCACCTAGGATTGATGGATCAATATTTATCTGAAATACTTGTACTCCTTGGCAGAGCTACACAAACTAATCACACAGAAACAATGCAACTTTGAGGCAGCAGCATAATCAGCACCATGTTGCAACATCCAAACAAACTAACACCCAGAATTACTCTAGTAGCTCATGGTGGTTTTGTATGCATTATATGTCCAGAGCTAAACTCTTCAAGAATCCACTAATTGAAGCCCTGGAACAATATTTGGTTGACCACCCCACCATAGATAAACCATGCCTGTCCTCCCACCACCAAAATATGTTTTCACAATTTTTTGCCTAAATTAAATTCATAACTCCACCAAAAAATCATCAATGAAACTTCATCATAATCCTTCCAAAAATAACTCTAAAAAACATACTCGTCGATGACTCTACCATAACTCACCAAAAATAACACCTCTAATTAAACATAACCCATCCCGAACTCCTCATAACTCAACAAAAATAAAGGTCAGGGGCAAAAGTCAGCCCCCACCAAGATGGCCAATGGTTGACCTTGTTTGTGAAATGTTGACTTTTTAAAACTTTCTTTCCATACCCCCTGACACCAAGGGAGACACTGGGGACTTAATTACTGGTTAGTACTAGAGCCTTTCTCCTCCTACAAGATAACCCAAGTTGGGCTACTCTACTCATCTAAACAAAAGATATGGCCAAATGTTCCAGGGTTAATATTTTCTCATGGACATTTCAGGTCAACATTTTGCTCATTCGGCGGACGGAGCCTGATTTTGTAGTCCCCTTCGCGAACTTCATTCAGCGGGACAAAACCAACCCAGCAGCAGTAAGAATTAGAGATGGGCAAGGTAGAAGAATTTAGTATTGTGGCCACCACCCTATGAATTTGGCAGCCTCACAGATAACTGCATGTGGAAGGATGTGGTGGCAGAATACTGAATTCATCCCGGCGAAGGCAATTTTGCCAATTTTAAAAGCGCACCAAGGCATTACATGTTGAAGAATAGCAATTTTTTCAGGGCACCAAGGCAAATGGTAGGGGCACCCAAGGCAAATTGCCTTTATAGGTGCCTTACGTTATTTTGGAGCCTGCCCAGGCCTCCCTCCTCACTTTTTAGAGGTCACTGCTGTGAAAAACTAATTTTAAGGGGCCTTATTATATTGACATATTTTGGGGTAAGTGACACTTATTTAGGGATGAATTAGACCTCTATGGGGTAAGTAACACGTATTTAGGGATGAATTATACCTCTATCTTGAAGGACTTTCCTGATTTTACATAAAATGGCCTAGTCACTCCGTGATACAACGTATTGTAACTCATGAGTACTGAGCTGTGTGCACAATTTCCGATTTCTCTTGGATTTCAGCTTTCAAAAAATGTTCTAAAGATTCATTTGGATTATGTGATATTCATGTCTATGTGGTTCTTGGTAAGTATTATGTATCTATAGGCAAAGAGCCCTGTGGAAGCATGAGAGGGGTATTCTGAAACTTTTGTCGTGTTCCGGACAAAAATCTTTTTTTTTTTGTGGGATGTGGGGACTTGTAATTTTGCAAAGAGCTTTCATGTGTTCCGAAATTTTTGTAGCAACAGCATTGGCAATATATTTTACACCACAGTTTTTATTAGTCAGTCTCCTCATAAATAAATATGCATAAATTTTAACACACACGTTACCAATTTTGAAAAAAAAAAATCTATCAAGGTATGTACGGTATTTAATGGATTAGATGTGTTGGGATTAGTCTTTATAAAGGGAAATTTTGGATTAATTAATCCTTCAAATCTCGGAGAAAATAGAAAATTAATGAAATGGGCACGATCTGTGTAATGTGCCAGTTGGCAATTGAGACACAGTAAAATGATTAAAAATCTAAGTATCAATACAATCTCATGGGCACATTTCTGTAGACTAAGTAACAAATGGATGGATCCACCTCCCGATCTTACATGTACATGAATAAAAGAGGCAAGGCAAACTACATAGTCATTGCTGTCAAACTGATGTGATCCTTCATTTGTTGTTCGAAATATTCTAACCGTAAAGGCCACTGCATTTACGGTTTGAAGTCTAAATGCACCAGAAATGGGTGGAAAGTTAAACCAAAACATGACCGGTTAATCCCTGCTTAAGGCTTTAGCATCCTCAGTGAAAAGTGTTAATCCGATCTGGAAGCTTAAGTCTTTGCAAGTGCAGTCGGCTGGCGAGAACTCCTTTACATATCAAAGTCCATCGTCGAACGTTTCTACAACGCAGGCCCATCCAAATTTACAACTAACAATAGCCTAGCCTAGTAGGGTCGGTCTCTATCCGTCAATTAGCGCAGTTGACGGATAAAGTTTCTCGATCAATTTATTTGGGGGTATTGTCGAAAATGACTGCAAGATCTTTAGTTTTAATCAATCAATCTTTATTTTTTCATATTTTAGAAGGGTGGGCATATGAATATGATGCATGATTATATACTCTGAGCTGAGCAATAATTGTTTGAACTGATTCTAACAATCTGCTGCACGTGTGTGCGTGAAGGTCGCACTGCTGTAGACTGCGCGTAAACACAACGATTAAAATAGACACGCGATACGCCCGTGTACAGGTCGCACACGCCAGTACTGCGTACGCTTAGTTCAAACAATAATTTTGGTGACTATAGCAGAATCTATGATGATGCGAAACTCAATTCAATTTTTTCATTAGAAATAGAAATGTAAAAAATAATGCAGTGATGAAAAATTTATTGTGACAATCATCATGACATTATTTATATTAAGCAAAACTTTATGATAAAAGGCTAAAATATGTTTTAAAAGCTTACCAGGTCATAATGAAATTCTTGTGAACTTCCTTGATGCATGATAATGTAGCTAGAAAATGGCTTATGGATTTAGAAGTCGACTCAATAATGAAGTTCCATAGAGTTGTTTGGACTGCAATTCATGAACTTATTTTCGTATCATGAACAACAACATGTACCATTCTATTGCACAAACATGAATGACAAACGCAACGTCGATCGTGACAGGCCCAAGACCAACTCGGTTCGCTTGTTGCCCCATATTTGGCCGGGATATTTGGTGGCACTGATATGAAAACAACCTGCACTGTTGAAATATCAGCCTCAGGTGTTTCTCAGGTCACAACTTCCGAATTCTGCCTTTTTCAGCACTGCATGACTGGTTGTTTAGCCTAGCAACACATATCAACCACATTCACTGCTCCGGAAATAGATCGTAATAAGATTCAATCGTATCTCGATATAGTGAAATAACTGCTTTTCAGTCACAGATACAATTACACAATGGTCCCTTTCAGGTTCATTTGTCTGTTTTTTTATGGTTACACTTTGGAAAAAGAAAAACTGGCTCAGAGGCGGATTAATATTTTTCGGTGACCGGTCATCAATCTATTACGTAAATCGATTATTGCCGATCTGGATCTGAATCGGGGGTGTAGGACATGCCAACTCTAGTATCAGCAACAGTGACATCAACATCCATCCAGTACATGGCCCCCAAATCATACTGTTATTTATTTTTGGGGCAAACCTAGTGTATTTGACTATAACTGTGTCATACTGATTTTAAAATGTATTGAATATTTAAAAATTTTATTCTTTTTTGGTGGTTTTTTGTATTTTATGTGTTCTTCAATTCATGCAATGTATGATACCTTCATGTGCATCAAAAAAAGGTGTGTATGATAATTATTATGTTATAGCTTATGTTTGTCTAACGATAATGCATTGCATGATCATGAACTACCTGTTCAATATTGCTGCTGGTCACGCAAATCTAGTAAAATGTGGAAAAAGAATATAGATCAACCACAGATTCTATCAGAAATTGATGGCTTTCCAAATCGGTTATTTCTCTCACCAAAATAATCTTGATGAAATAACATGGATATAAATTATATTACCTTTTTAATATTAATGATAGAGCTGGTAAACATTACATGGTAAACGAGGCCCCCAAAAAAGTGGTTATGACCAAGATTGTAAACACTATGTGTATAATAGTCTAGTAACTTCAAATCGCTAGCTCATAATATTAAATCTCAACCAAATATGCGTTTAATCCAGACTGTCACAGCCTATAAAAAATGTAGGTGAGAGCCAATATTTTTCGCATGCTGGATGAAGGGATGATCCCAGACTTTTTGGATAAAATAATGAAGACTTATGTCAACCCCAAAAGTAATCTTGCCAATCTCGATTTCCGCAACAGCATTTCATTGCTCTAATAGTTTATGAACCGAGGAATATTTCACATAAATAAGAGTTTGAAACTAATCAACAAATTTCTAATGAGCTCCAATAACAATGATGTAAATGTCTGATTTAAATAAACATAAGATCTTATTGGGGGTATCAAGCCTGCGCCACCTGAAGATGGCAAAGTCAACGGATTATTGTATCAGGAATGAAAAGTTGAAAGAAGGAATGTCTGCACTTGCTCCGCTTCTAACTAGCTCTATTTAATTTGATTTTTAAAACAGGCTAAGTCACCTGCATGGAGGCTAAGTACTCTTACTGTTCTTCGTTAAAAAGGTGCATTAAAAAAATCGTTCTAAACACTATATAGAGGATTACCTTGTAAAGCAATCTATGTTATAATGTCTTATATAACCGTCTTCATTTACCAATGAAAACGCCTCTTTTCAAGTTGGTTTTCAAAAAGGGCGAGGCAGACCAGTGATACATCTGGTTCTTTTAAAAACCCCCCCGCATATTTGATAAGTATATTAATCGTGTAAGAAAATCGTACTTTGTATATATGTTTTATGTTTCAAAAAGGCCATTTTACATGGAGACGTTGGCCGTACGTAACGCTCTTTTATATTTAAATTGACGAAGATTGGTATTGGTGGTTAAGATATTACAGTATTCCTCAGTTTCATTTGCTACAAATCTTAATGATAGTCAACTGAATATTTGAAACGTGTAAGTGGCGTCAAACAGGGTTGATCCTCAAGGTCCAATAGTTTTCAACATTTCTTAACGATTACTACCTCAAATATTTGATGTCAGAGTGGTGATCCGTTAATTTTAAGACCGTCCACTCAGCTGATGTGCAGCCGGTCTTCATCAATGTGCGCTTGATATTTGATACAACTGTGCACCTATTGTATGAAATGGAAATTACTTGTCAATATTGATAAATCTAAATGTAATTGATTTTTACAAAAGTGACCATATCCCCCCCCCCCCCATGATAAATATCGATATTTTAATTATGATAAGTGTGAAATAAAAGTACCAACGAATATTGTATTAAGCTTATCATCTTTGTTCCCTCTGGATCTTTTTCTAACGCTTTGCAAAGGCTTAAAGATAAATCATTTAAAGCTTATTTAAAACCTGAGACAACGTGTCAGTGATTTACACTGTTAACAAAAATACTGAAATTTTACAGTAAAATCCTGGCAGCCAATTATGCCAACAAATTACCGTAAATTCCAGTTAATTGTAAAAAAAAATTAATCAAAACGCTTAAAAACATCTATATTTTGGGTTGAGTTATACAGAGATTGTGAAAGTGGGAGAAAAAAAAGCACTGGACGATCAATCACCCCAACTTAGTAGGACTTATCAACAATTTTTTACAGTGCATTATACTGTAAACTTTACAGTTTGTTGTAAATGTATTACATCAAAAACTGTAAAATATACAGTTAAATTGAATGAAAACCTGTAAAGCTATAGTTGTACGGGGTTTGGTTTGGAAGAATTGCTGGCCAGGAGTGCACTGTAAAATTACAGTATTTTCCCTGTATATTTAGTACTTAATGGTATAATTGAAAAATTCATAGTAGTGTAATATGATTTTTTGTTACTCTTTAAATTCGATAAAGTCTTCACTTTTAGAACTATTGTTCATTATAGCCGGGAAAATTTGACATAAAATTTACAGTATTTTCCTGTATTTCCAAATTACAGCCAAATACTGTTTTGGGAAGTTTTACAGTATTTTCCTGTAAATTTTTCACTGTAGTTTTACAGTCTAGTATGTATTCTTTTAAAGTTAGTGGTACATTAAAGGTGCATTCGTTATTCCACACCTGCTTTTTATTCATTTTTCACTAGATCTCATTGGGAAAAGCGTATTCCCAAAATTTGAGGTGATTCCGATTTTGCGGTTTTGTGTTAGAGGCAATTGCTTGTTTCCCACGGTCCCCTTGGCCACCGGGCTGTAATTACTGTCCCGTTTTACGGCAGAACACTACAAATTGCGAATTCTTCAGATACGCAAATATGCACCTAAGATGAGGTACCACGGATTACTAAGGCTAACTGTTCAAAGGAATTATAAAAATCTCAACTTCTTTAAAGGTAAAGTCGGGAGGCGATGTTATAGATCACGAAATGCCCCTTTAAGCCAACCAATGCTCAACTATGGCTGTGATTATGTGCTCCTATATGTAATGGGGAATCTTTACATATTAACTCTGTAAAACTATCCAGGTGTACATAGGAATAACAAATACGCTGTATAGGATAACTCGGAAGTTATCCTTTATAATTTATTGTGCTTGTTGCCAGTTGAATATTGGTGGAATCACGAAATGCACTTAAGCTCCTTTCTGATATCGATGACAACTTTGACATCAGGAATTTATCGATAATAATGACATTTTCTTTTCTCACATTGTCAATGAAATAGTACTTGCCTTATAATTTAAATCTGCTTTTGATAGCGCTCTAATACAGGCCTGCAAATTTCTAATTTTATAATGTCTTATTTTATGTTTATACATTTGGTCTTTTAAAAAAAATGATGGTATAATTATTATTGACTTATCAGGGTTGACTATATACCCCATGTTTGGTGAATGTCAAATTAATACTTTGAACTTTATTCTCTAAATCTAGGAATCATATTGCACCCCACCTGCTCACTGCCCAATCAGTTTTTTTTTTAGGTAGCGGCCCTCTTTTGTTGCAATTATCCGTTCTGGCCCTTTTAATGATAATTTAATTACGAATTTGCCATTGGGACATGGAACATTTGGGGAGAAAATGCTAAAGAAAAATTGTACTATTACAAAGTTTTGCATTTGAAAAACGTATGCCAAAATCCTTTGGAGTACCTCTTTGATGTATATAGTTTTAAAATTTTAAATTTAAGGCTTAAGATGGTTGAATATTCGTGAGATTTTCGAAGATGTAGAACAGTCCTGTACGTGTTCCCATCAGTCTAATCAATTGTACGCAT
The DNA here is from genome assembly GCA_023653785.1 of Ophioderma brevispina. Classification (NCBI taxonomy): domain Eukaryota; kingdom Metazoa; phylum Echinodermata; class Ophiuroidea; order Amphilepidida; family Ophiodermatidae; genus Ophioderma; species Ophioderma brevispina. The sequence continues at coordinate 1,008 of JAMKCH010013726.1, read as the reverse complement.
AATAATGAAGGGATGATCCACATGTCCAAAACAAAGTTGGTGTGATGTGCCTTGTGGTATTTGCCGACTAACGCCAGATACTGTTCTCTGAATGAAAAGGTCTAAACTCGGAAGAATTTAGTACTTCTGCCACAGGCTACGAATTCGCCAACGTTACGGAATAAACCGCATGTTAAGTAAATAATCAAATTTCAAAATTAATTTCCATAAAAATAACAAGTGGTGTTCCTGGATAAGATTACTATCCCTGTTAATATATGTCAACCACATCTCTCAGATGAGAAATAGTGAAGATTTTTGAAGAAAAGATTGGAAAAGCAAGGGGAAAGAAATTTTATATTCTGCCACAGGCTACGAATTCGGCAACGTTACCGGGAATAAACCGCATGTTAAATGTGGCCGATTTTTAAGTGTTGCAGAATACTAAATTCATCCCAAGCAAGCCTCTACTTACCATTCAAACTTGTAGGAAAATAGATGTTTTTTTTAACATCTTTCAAATAGATGATTTTAAATCACTTAATGAAAGAGTATGTTTTCAACATGAAAAGAAATATGAAATTTAAGATACTATGTCACTGAAGTACCCCCAAAAGATATTTTAGTGGCTTACCAAAATGGTGATTTCCACACAGTGAGGACTGGTCCCAATGCCTCACCACAATGCTTTGGTTGCCGGTTCAATTCAGCAAGACAAGGAAGAAGGTTCCAATACCATGTTGCCACCATGGGAGCTAAATAGTTTATTTAACCCGTTCCTTGGCCCAAGGGCGGGCATTTTAAAAAATTGGGTGGCTTTTGGGTGCTTTTTATAATAGCTGCCACATTTTTTTTTTAAGCTATTATTTTGTTATTTTTTAAACCTTGGTGGTTTTTTTTTGTTTTTGAATGAATATTTGTATTCCAAAGTATATTATTACTCTCAGTTTTGTTTTTGAATAAAAATGCAAATACAAAAATAATCACTTTGACATTTTTGAGCAATGGTATGTGTATTCAATGTAAATT
>JAMKCH010013725.1:0-25734 GCA_023653785.1 Ophioderma brevispina | reverse complement strand
CATCCAAAAATAGGAAAAGGATCTGGATGACATTTTCTCATGCAACATTTAATTGTTGCCATTTTTTCAAACTGTGGAGTGCAACACTCACAATTGAGTAAAATTCCGATTGAGCTTGGTAACTTTTAAAATTTAATCAGCACCTGCAAATTTATTTCTAAAAATCGTGTGTTTAATTGGCCACGGCCAGAGTGTTATTTTTTTTTAAATTTTGGTTTTAATGTCGCCTTATGTTTTTAATTTTGAAAGTCAACATTTGAAATAGTCAGTCTGCCTCAGAACTTAGCTAAGTGTTTTCATTTTCAAGTGCTTATTGAGCATCAAAGGAATAAATTTCACTGGTGTGGAATTCGCATGTCGTTTTTTTGGCTGGGGTTCCTTTGGGGGTTTCAAAATGGCCTCAATCCTCAAAACAAGCTGATAAAATGGAATAATTTTTCCATAATACTTGCAACATTGAAGTAAATAAGGTAAAATAATATTGCAAGAATAAACAGTCTCATAAGGTTGTCCCCCCACCATTTGAAACAAACAAAAAAGTGAAAAGCGGCCCTCAACACATGGAATTTTTTTTTTTGAGGCAAAATATGCCCTTTCCACTTCTGCGTCTGTAAAATAGTATCGCTGTTCCTGATGTTATATACTTTGCAGTCATGTGATTTGGGCCAGTTTTCATTTTTCATTTTCAATGCTCTTATGTACATCCTATGAACACAAAACTCTTTGTGTTATATCTCATGATCCTTTTTTTTTCATGGAATGGGGCACGTTAACAAAATACCTGTCCAAAATGTCAAAACACACTATATAGATTATATCTGTACTCTAAAAAGATATCTATCTGTTTAGTCTGTCTAGCGGCTATGGGTTTTCGTTATGATTGACATATGGGCTGATATATATTTTGGCATGAAGGTAAGGGAGGACGGTCGGACCTTTGTTTGCAGAGGTTCAGATGGCCCAAAAGTGAAAGGTCATCAAAGGTCAATTTGCGTAAGACATGCACTAGACCACCAAATTTGGTCAAAAGGACCCCTGACCTGAGAACAGAGAACAAATCTGAAGTCCGCAAGGTCCACATATAGGTTCAAGGTCACAAACCGGGGAGAAATGTCCCTAGTTTTTATATAATATTTTTTACAAAGTACACAACTCTTTCGATTATAGACTAATGCAGGTGTCCCACCCAAGTTTCACAGTAGCTCAAAAAGTTTCTCAAAATACATGCACAAAATGGGTGTTAGTCATATAAGCATGTAGCATTGCTTATTAGTGGAGCGGTCAGGACTGCAAATTGGGCGGGAACCCCTCCCCTCGTACAACAAAATACAACCACCTTTTTTTCGAATGATAATAATGTAAATTTACGAAAATGATGGTGGTGGTAAAAAATTTTGGGTGGCAGGGGTGTAATTTTTTTTATTTTTTTTATATTTTTGGGCTAAAAATAAGAAAATCACGATTTTTTTTATTTTTAAGCCAAAAACACTAGGATCTGATGTGGTGGTATTTTGTAACTCAAGATCTTATTTTATAGATTGAAATGAATAGTCAGATGTACTTTTTGGAGTAAAAAAGGTCTTAATTGGGGTTGTTTGGGGGAAATGTTTCCTTTTTGGTTAAAAATTAATGGAAAATTCGATTTTCCTCTAAGAAAATAGACAAAAGCACCAAATTTACATAGTAGCATCATGTTTTTATAGATCTATATTTCATATATAGTCGGGAGAGCCTGTGTTTGTAAACTTTTAAGCAGGTGGTTTATGTCCAAAAAGTGCAAAGAAATCCCTGTGTTGGTTAAGAATTACACACGGATCTAAAGCATACAAAATTGAGTCTGTGTTAAGAACTTCTCTTGTAGATTTTGATTTTCCTGTTTTACAAAAGCAGTCAGGAAAGATAAAAGCAGAGGTATTGGATTTAAAAAAATTAATTTAGTTTAAAACTGCAAAATTATTCAAAAATTCATTTTACTATTTTGTACAGTAGTATCTTATAGGAGCTCTCAGTATTTAAATACCCAGTTTGATTATGTAGTTTGAGTGAGTAAGGACAGATTAACTTAAAAAGTTTTTTTTATATTTTGAGTCGCTCCAAGTACTCGGAAAGACCTTATGTCGGCATAATTCGTGTGTCTGCGTGGCCGTCGTGTTTGTCAAAGATTTAGTACGGTCTACCCTTTGACGATTACTGGTTTGCTTGTACTATGAGACAAGCGGTCTTACGTAGGGTAACACTTGAGGATGTAAACGATAATTCAGGATTACTTAGGGTCATAATCGGACGACCTTTCGTGGACTGCTGTCCCTATTTTTTTTAAAGTACCCAGCTTGAGAACTGCAGTGAAAGGGACAAACTAGATGGGGAACATGCTAACAGAGAGCAATTGATTTGCTCAACGAAAATTAAAAAAAAAAATCGTCAAAAATCAGATTTTAGCATGGTCGCTACACAAGTAGTACGATATACCCCAGAGGTATAGGACCAAAAAGCAACTAATAAGAACCACAAGCCACTTACGGCACACGTAAATAGGATGGAGATTAATATCTTTGGACACTGTTGTTTCTTCCTTTTCTATCAAATTTCGCGTAGAAATATTCTACAGGGCTTATTCTTCACTTCATAAGCTATTCCTTCAATTTAATATATGTTACTCCTTTCGGGTGGATTACTTGAATCGTTTAGCCCAAAATATGCTTTGATTTATATAAACATAATTATTTCTCTCGACCTCCGAAGATCATGTGTTTATTGTAATTGAGTTGAAAAAATACGGTTCTCTCAAATAGGGTTTCTAAAACCCGAAATAAGTTAAAACTTTAGCTACACATTAAAAACATTCATATTTTTGCTCTAAAAAGCTGGAAAATTACTTGAAAACACCCCCCCCCCCCCCCCCCCCCATTGGCATTCAATTTAGGTATGATGTTAACATGTCCAATTGGGGGCCAATTAGTCACAAAAAACAGCATTCCGGAGAAAATAGATTTTTGGATCTGTGTAACACAGGGCGGATCCAGACCTCATTGGAGGGGGGGTGGGAGGGCGGGGGCGGCAGGGGGGGGGGGGGGGGTTGGCTGCCAGGGGTGGCCTGCCAAGATAATTGTGTACTTTGGCTGGGAATTGTAATGGCTGCGTAGCAGCCACGGCGCCGCGTTAGGGCGGGGGGGGCGGGAGTGGGCGTGGGCTGCAGGGAGGGGGGTTCCCCATGCGCGCGAAGCGCGGGAGCTCTGCATTTTTATCATGGCATCAACTTTTCCCACTGTAGTTGAGGGAGTTCATATCACTATATATCTTAGGGCGTTGGAAAGATTCATTGTTTCAGCGACAATTGATCAGGGATAAGTTATATCACAATTAACAGTGGAGGAAACAGTCACGCAGAGGCACGGTTGTGAAGTTTGATATGAAAGACGAGGAAGGTCAAGTAAAGTGTAAGATAAAGAATTATGTATACAAGGACCAAGCGTTCTAAACAAATGATCGAGAAGCTCTTTTGGCTGTCGTAAGGGACGCACACATTGACTTCACGGGGGGGGGGTGGAAGTTTGGGTGAAGGCAAGTAAGTTTTTTTTTTCGTTGGCGTTGAGGCAGGTGTTCTTTTTCCTTCAAGGAATAGGCTGGATTTTTTTTGGTGCCTACTTGAGGAGTATTCTTTTTGGTGGAGCTGCCTTGGACTAATTTGGTCATGTTTTTTGTATGTTAGGCCCTGCATATTAGGGGGGCGGGTTTAGGTAATAGTCATGCACTTGCAAGTATTAGCGCGCAGGGGTTGTGCGGCAGGGAGGGGGATTGTTGAGCAGAACCTTTGCAATCTTTACTTTTCCCAAAACACATTTTCCCATGCAAAATTTGATATAACAAACAATTTGAAATTTCTGAAGGGTTCACTGATAATGCCTTATAGGTATGTCATTTTTCATTAGTAAAATATAGTTGATGGGGTAAGGTTTGGTTGTTTGAATTAAGCATAAGTGTTCATCGAGAATTCGTATATCAAAGGTCCGGGGGTGGGTGCGGGAGGGTATCCCCCTCCCGCGCGACGAAGCGCAGAACCCTTGCAATATTTGCTTTCCAAAACACATTTTCTCCATGCATTTGACTGAAACAATTTGAAATTATAAAGTGGTTACACTTAAATTATAGTATGATTAGCATTGTTAAAAAGTATAAGTAAAATATAGTTGATGGGTTAAGTTTTGTTGAATGAATTTCATAAAGTGTTCATGGAGAGTTCGGATATCAAGCTGTCTGGGGTTGGTGCGGGAGGGTGCAAGCGCGGAATCCTTTACAATACAATATAAAATACACTACAACGGCATGTGATATAGCGCCCTTCTCACAAACAAGGTCAAAGCGCTTTACAAAATTTTACTATTAGCCTAAAAACATATTAAACAACAGGTAGTCTAAAAGGTGAACCATGAGATAAGTACTTACATACAAAAGATAAAATAAAAAAGAAAACAGCTGCACAATTAAAATCATGTGAGGCAAAATAACAAAAAACTAATTAAGCACACGATCAACTCTTAGGAATAGATGAAATTTTAGAGCTTTCTTTCAAAGTAACAAGGGACTTGGAGTGGCGAACAGAGAAGGCAAAAGAGTTCCATAGGCTAGGGGCCGCATTGATGAAAGCCATGTCAACCCCACTGCTTCTTTTTGTTGGGGATAAAAAAGTGAGAGCGTCTTGTCTATCTGCAGATCACAATCCTGGCCTGCCCGGAATATACAAAGAGAGGTATTCGGACAAGTAAGATGGCCATTGTCCGGAAATGCCTTGTAAGTAAGAAGCTAAGCTTAAAGACAACGCGCTCACTAATTGGTAGCCAGTGGAGCCCTTTAAGGAGTGGTGTGGATGGTTGTATTATATCAGATCTGAACAACAGCCTGGCTGCTCTATTCTGCCAAAATCTGAAGTTTACTCCGATACTCTGGCGACATTCTATACAAAGTTGAATTGGCAGTCAATGCGAGATAAATCAGTGAACGGACGAGATCGATGACAACTCTCAATGTGATAAAGCGGCGGGGATCCGGTAAATATTGCGAAGGTGGAAGTTAACAGACTTAATGATGAACCTTTACTGCTCAGTCATAGACCATTTTGTCTGATCAAGCACGACACCAAGGTTTCTAATTGCCAGGGATGGGGACATCCATTGCCGACCCGATGGTAAGATTCTTTGAGGCCGATGTGTAATAGGATGAACATGCGATGAAACATTCTGTCTTTTCATCATCCAATTTGAGTTTGTTTACAGCGCCATCCTCATGATTCATCAATACAAAGAGAGGGTCTTTTGACAGCATGTTTGGCTATTCACCATCAATCTTAGGATCCAATGTCAAATAGAGCTGACATCATCAGCATAACATGTGGTACGCAATATTGTGCTTCGGATGATGATGCGATACAGTATGTGTCACATTATGAAAAAAGAGAGCGCCCGACCACAGAACCCTGAGAAAGACCGAAAGGAGATGATGCTTGTTTGAAATTGCATCCCCAATGCGCACACGAAAAGAGCGGTTTCTGAGGTAAGACCGAATCCACTGCTAAGGCAGCACTTGAATTTGACAAGTTAAGTATCACGTAACATATCCAAAAGAATGGTGATCAACCAGTCTCACAGCAGCAGAAAAAGACTTCAGCACAATGGCAATTGCCTTACTGTTGTGAATTGCATTGAGGATACCGGTTTAGACACGCAGACGTGTCGTTTCAGTGCTGTGCCGTTCTTGGTCAGTGACGAAACTCATTTCATTTAAGTCATTTGAGACAAGATGATCCTTTATCTGGGAACTCACTATTTTCTCCATTAATTAACCCGCATGCTTATAATATTTGGCACAGGGCGATAGTTTTTGAGCACTCTTGTCTAGGGAGGCTTTGAGAATGGGTGTCACAGAAGCTTCCCGGAGCTTAGCTGGGAAAACACCAGGGCGGATAGACTTGTTAATGATCAGTGTGTTCAATTGGTCCAAGCCAGATGGGCACATTTTCCTTAAGTAAACACCAATGGAATGGTGTCTAAAGGAAACATGATTTTATGGAGTTGACATAATCACCTGGTTACCCTTCAACAGTGAACTGGATTAAACTCATGTATGGACGGTCTCATCAAGTATTGTCCGACTTGGATCATTCATGCGAGTTGGAACTGGATAATTATCAAGGTCCGTCTGATTTTGTTATACCTTGTCGCTTGAAAAACTGGCAAATGAGCGTACTTAGTTCCGTAAGCTGATTTACAGTTAGGGGAAGTTGTTTAGTTTGGGGGTTCAGAAGCTTAGTCAGAGTAGCAAAACATGGTTTTGGTGTTAGGAATTTTCTAATTGTTCTCTATAATACTCCTTGCTATGATTGAGTTTTGAGTTTACCAGTCACTGACTGATGGTACAGTGTATGCATCAGATCGACACTATTTCTAGTTTTTACCATTTTCTCTATAAAACGTCTACGTTTCACGTCTGGCATCATCACTATCTTTATTAAACCAGGATCGTGGTCTAGTAATTGCGGAAAAAGCTGTTAGGATGGTGCATGGGATCGCAGTAAACTAATTAAAGATCCTCAAATTACCAGCCTATTAATCAAATGAGCCCTCGCGAAGGTCCCCAAGATGCCAATCATGGCTGAAATGTCATTGAGAAAGCGTTCCTGTCCAATATTCTTTATATTTCTCCATGGTGCACATTAGTTTCATGAGTGGTGATTTCTGGCTGTAATCGTACCAATTAATCAAACGATGATCAGGAAGCACAGCCCAGGCAAGAGGTCCCACCAGCAACTATTCCATCTTCAAGACGAGAGTGTGACCATCTTTAGGGCGGGCCATAGATTGTTGATGAAAACCATTTAGCAGCCAGAATCTCCAAAAAATGAATAAGACTCCGGTTTAGCGGGGGGGTCAACATGCTACGTTGAAATCCACCCAAGCAGTATCGTTTTAAGCGGGAACAAGAGCAATCTCAATTAAGAAAGTATCAAACTCATCTAAGGAAGTGACTTATTTGAGACCATTTTCCTGGAAGGTGGTGGACGATACAGGGATGAGTCTAACACTAGTTGTTTATTACCACACAGCAATGCTCAAAAGAAGGTTTGTGGTACATTGTTAATCCATGTGTGGGTCTGTGGGTGGTATTTTGAATGTTTAGGCAAATTTTTGGGGATGTGATCCCAACAAAACCATGGTCATCAGACTTCCTGGGAAAGTGCAGGAAGGAAATATCCCTCAGGCAGCATCTCAGCAATGACCCAGGATCGCTTTCAGCAACAAGGTTTCAGTTATTCACAAAAAATTGTCACATTCATTTCAATATGTCATCATAACATAGAGACAGTTTTTACCGACAGAACGGGCATTCCATTGACGACAGATGATTGAGAAAAATTTTCATTATGTTTAGGAATGTCACGGATGTTGCTGGAGTCCGTGTTGACTGCCAGTCATGAGGGATCATTTTTGATTTTTAGAAGTCTGGACTAGCTGATGTACTGTCGGGCTCCTGGATGGTAGATATACGTATTAAATTATCAATGTGGCCGGGAATGTGGATGGTAGGGTTACGATTCATCCTGTTGAATGATGTGACGGACGTCACTACTGGCATGATTGTACGTTTCATGTGATTCCCTCCCCGATGGGCTCTCTGTCTAATGAATTTATAATCATATCCCCAAAAACTACCAATTACAAAGAAAACACTAAATAAGAATTAATTACAATTTCTTACATACAAATTACAGATAGTTAATACAAAGAAAACAAATTACACACAAAAAAATTAAAAATATTAAAAAAAAACATTTTTCCAGCAAGTTGATGGAAACCAATTGAAATATGTGCTGTAAGTAAGTATTGATCAAATTTTTAAAAAGTAAAAATATGTTGATGGGTAACTCTTATTTGAATTAAGTATAAGTTGTTTTATGCATGTCGTAATCAAGCTTTCTGGGCGCGTGGGTGCGGGAGGGGGTTCCCCCTCCCGCGCGACGCGCAGAAACCCTTACCAATATTACTTTCCAACACATTTTCCCCAGGCATGCATAGAACACAAAACTTGAAATTGTAAGTGGTTCACTTAAATTATAGCTATAATTAGCATTTTTTAAGAAGTAAAATTAGTTGATGGGTATTTTGTAAAGTGTTCATGCAGAGTTCGTAATCAAGCGTTCTGGGGGTGGGTGAGGAGATACCCCCTCCCGTGCAAAGCGCGGAGCACCTTTTGGCAATATTCGCTTTTTCCAAAAACACATTTTCCCAATGCAAATTCGATAGAAACAACTTGATAAGTGGTTCACTCTACATGTGTATAAATGCTTTTTAATGCTTATGATCAGCATTTAAAAAAAGTAAATCATTAGTTGATGGATTAAGTTTTGTTTGAAGTAAGCATAAGTGTTCATTCGTATATACTAGCTTTACAAAACACATTGCCCCCCATGATGGCAAATTGCTAGAAACAAAATGAAATAATGCTTAAAGGTATGATCAGCCGTTTTAAAAGTAAAATATAGCTGATGGGTTAACATTTGTTTGACTTAAGCATGACGTGCCCATGTAGAGTTCGATATACAAGCCTTGTCTGGGGGGGGCGGGTGCACCCCATCCTGTCCCCCTTCCCACCCCCGACAGGCGGAAACCTTGCGATGTTCGCTTCCAAACAATTTTCCATATATAAATTTGATATAAACAATTTTATATAAGCTAAAAGTTAAATATAGTTGAGGGTTTTAACTTGTTATGCAAAGTGTTAATGGATAGACCTATATATCAAGCTGCCGGGTGTGAGCGCGGCAAAGTGCGGAACCCTTGCATGTTCCACTTTCCAAAACACATTTTCTCCTGCCCAATTTGATGGTAAAAATATTATTTATTAATGCTGACCAAATGTTTTGCCAAAGCCAAAATCAATTGTTACCTTGATGTAGTGGCCGCAATGCAGCCATGATGCAGGCAAAGCCATGCGGGGGTGTGCGTTGCGGGTATTTCGTTTTCAAGGTAATTTAAATTTCTACTTATATTAGTGTTCTGGACCTTCAGTTAGGGATTCCTGAAGAGTTTAGCTCTGGAAATCAGGGCCGCGGAGAAGCAGAGAAAATTGCCGGGCCCGGGGGGGGAAACCTGGGAGTGCCGGGCCCCCTTTACAAACTCGTTTTCCAGAAACCCCATACTGTCCATACAGGGGGTTGATTTTGAAGTTACAGTGGCAGCGAAGCGGCCATGACGTGGCGGGGGTGTGGGAGCTTGTATCTAAGTCGTGATCGATTGCGACTTAAAGGTGCAACGAGAGATTTCAAGTCATCCATTTTTCTCGTGATATGTAGTGATTTCAGATAGATTAGATGCTCAAAAATTCTCTACCTTTTATTTTGTTTGGTTCGAATAATTTAAATGAAAAACAAAAGGTGATTGTTATATGCTTATATCTTCATAGAAAACATAGGTGAATTCGTAATTTGCTCCTATACGAAATTAGATAATTCAAATAGATGTAACAAAGAAACCACTTTTCAGCTTAATACTTACAGATGGAGATATTTTTGCTATAAAAGCTTTACACTCAGTGCCCAAAATCAGACAATTTTCAACTTTTCGGGGAACCTGTCTTGGACAAATCTATCGTTGCACCGTTAAGGGTTTTGTTTAGTTTATATTATTCAATTTTGTTTATGGGACGACCCAGGGGGTGGTTGGGCGGGTGGGGGTGTCCCCCTACCGCGCGAAGCGCGGAAAGCCTTGCAATGTTCAACTTTCAAACCACTTTTTTCCTCATGAAAATTTGATAGGAACAAATAGAAATTTGTAAGCGTTTCACTTTTTAATGATAGAGGTATGATAAAAGGTTTTTAAAAAGAAATGTAGCTGATGGTTTTAGTTTTGTTCAATAAAGATGACAGTTCATATATAAGCGGCCCGGGTTTAGTACAGGCACGAAGCGCTGGGGCTCAACGCTGGTGGGGCTTGTTTTCACATTTTCTCATGTCAATATTTTGATAGAAACAATTTGAAATTGGTTAAGTTTTCTTACTTATAATTCATGCCCAACCGTTTATAAACAAAATCTTAATTGTTTTTGTGTATTTTCTCAACAAGACGGCCTGCGGTGGCTTGGGTGCTGTTATAACCCCGCGCGTAGCGCGGAAAAAATGGAAATTTTCGTGGTTAGAGTATTGTGCTCAACGTAAGTGGCCTAGGTACCGGACTGTCACACGGGGGGGAACTTGGCCCGCCCTTGCCGGGTCGCGTCCAATCGCTCTCTCTGGCTCGGGTCTCTCGTCAAAACCGCAAGGGCTGAACTATTTTGGGGGTTTACGGGCCTAGGACCCCGGGTGGGGCCCCCTAGGGCCCCCCGGCCGGTCTGGGGGGGTGTGTCCAGTGTAACCCCTTTTGACACCCCTCTCGACGGTTACTGGGGGTGCTGGACAATAGCATACAAACCCAATTTACAATTGCAAGGTAATTAATAAAATAGAGATATAGCCTACTTTACATTGTAGTACTTTAGTAATGGTCTGTGAAACTTGTGTAAGGGTGCTAATTTGGGTGGAATGAAGCACGTCAAGGGTTTGTGGTGGTTGTGGTACACGGGCCGTTTCATGCAAAAAAAAAAAAAAAAAAAGCGGGAAAATACTCGGGAATGGGGGTCTTAAAGGTAGTACAGGATGTTGGGGTGTCTGCGGCAACGTTCAATGTATGCAAATGTGTCTGTGGGGTAATTTTTCAAACCAGGAGAAGCCCAACACTTTAATCAGGTTTGGGGTATTTTCGGCCGGTGGGGTGAACTGGCGAAGAGGAATGCATTTTGTGTGTGGCATAGAGGCTTTCCCAATTAACGGTAAGTACCAGGGCAGGTTTTTCTGTGTTTCCACAGGCAAAGTTTTTTTAAACCCTTTTATAAGTGCGGTAAAGTTTTTCTTAATGGAAAGCGGGAAGTTTTTTGTTCATATGGTGTGAAGTTTTTTTTATTTAGAAACACTTCACCCCCCTTGAAGTCAAATGGTGCGTCCCCTATGAAAACAGCTCGTACCTTCATTCAAGTCTCCGGGAATTTCGATCTCAACTATTCGCGGCTCGTGTGTTCTGATACGGCGCCTCTCACACAGCAGACAGTGTAGGCGTTGATCTTTTATTTATCTCAGTTCACAGCTCATCGCCGTGCAACTTTTTTTTTGGGGGGGGGGGGGTTGGTGGGGAACTTAGGGAAGGCAAATTGCAATCTTATGTCAACCGACGCAATTTAAAAACTAAGGGAGTGAGGTCATCAATTTCAAGATTGGAACGGAATAAAATAATGAAGCAGCATCACTTCCCGTCCCAAAAAATTCGGCGGCCGGGGGGGGGGGGGCCAAGGCACCCCCCGGCACCCACCCCTGGATCCGCGCCTGCGTTGCTTTCCATGGGGGCGGTACGTAATTTATCCTGGAAAGGCCTTATTTTTAATGCCTATTTCAAGGGGTGACCGTGATTGAAGCAGCTCTTGCACTTGTGGAAATACTCTTCGTTTGTGACCAAGATTTCCATTGAAAACATTTTCAATATCTGGTAGTGTGTGCGTGCGTATTCAGCCCAGTGCGAATGACGCATTATATCTGGTCAGCTATGATACGCGGAAATACCGTACGCTCTGCCCTGTCTCACGGGGGTAATTCCAATATCATACACGCTTGTGACATAGCCTCTTTCTGGACCGTTTGAAGAGTACAAACAAGGTAAAACAACCCAACGAACTTTGAGGAAAATAATATAGCAATTTCATTTTAAATTACTGAAATTTTCCTGAATAGTACCTCTGTATTAAATCACGAAATTCAACAAAATAATTTCTACAGTATTTACTTCTTCTTAGTCCTCTAAGACTTAGTTTTCGCTTGACTCTAATATGCCTTGATGGTTCGCCAAACATGTCAGTTGCAATACAATACTGCAACTCTATGGATTCAGAGTGGTAGTTTATGATTGTTTGCAGTTACTTAAGTGATCGAAAACAGCATGTCAACTATAAGGATAAGAAATCCTAACTTCCATCACTCAATCAATAATCAATCACGATAGTGATACACAGTGTTCCATGTTAGGTCCCTTACTCTTTAGTTATATATCAAATGATGTTACAAATACCATCAAACCTGTTAGACTTCATATTTGCAGATGATATGACAATTTTACACCAAGTACTGACATTTATGATTCAAATATCAATTATCAATTATAAATAAGGAATTGTCAAAGTAACTGGTTTAAAAGGCAAATAAGTTAAAACACTTTATTATTTTTTGTTTTTTGAAATTTTAAAACTACTTAGATCTGCCAGGTATACAAGGATGAACATTTTATGATCTTCCCCATTGTAGATATACACACTTTTTGTGCTGGCTATGTATACCGTTCTGATTCTAGACACCTTTCGGAACTATAACACCTATTGATATTTATCGCTCCTCTACCAACCCAGGCTTGTTGGCAAGAGAGTGGTGCTAGTAATAAGGAGGTTGCCGGTTCGAGTCTGGCCAAGTGCACAAGGGTTTTTTTCAACACTTGTGTGTGCTGGCTATCTTCAGGGAACAGGGAAAGAATAATAAATATTCATCCTTGTCTGTACCTAGTGAACTAAGTAGTGAAAATTTCAAGCAAAATTGTGTTTCAATGTACACTAACATATTTGTCTCTTTATAAACATCAGACAAGGCGGTTCTCGAACCACAAGTCTCGCCTACGTTCACGCATAGCTGTAAGACAAAAAGCAGCACACCAGATTGTAACTGTATGTATGATACCACCCTGGGGGTCACAACATTTTCCATTACAAGTGGAGATATTGATCTTGAAAATTAAGTCCCCCACATGAGAATAAGAGACATTTAGGAGTAGCACCCCCAGATTTGCATTTATAGAATTCTTTATTTCTCGCTCTTTCATTTGACACCACCCCGGGGGTCACAACATTTTCCATTGTGGAGATATTAATCATGAAAAGTCCCCAACATGAGGTTAACTAAGGCATTTAAGAGTAGCACCCCCGGGTTTGCATTTATAGTATTCTATACTTTACACCACTCCAGGGGGTCACAACGTTTTCTATTTTGGAGATATTAATCCTGAAAAGTTCCCAACATGAGCATAAGAGATGTTTAGGAGTAGCACCCCCAGATTTGTATACGGTTTTTTATGCCCCCCCTTTCATTTGGGGGAACGGGTTGGCGCAGCGTATCTTCCCTCGTCTCTCACCAATGAGATCTCGGGTTTGATCCCCGGTAGGGGCTCGTTCTCGGTGGCCTTATGTGAAATTGGTTTCTCGATCCATACTCGTTCCCACAGGTTTTCCCTTTGTATTCCGGTTTTCTCCCGCTTCTAAAATCGAGCTTCTTGGCATAAATCTGTTCTGGTATTATGGTTTCTCTGATGTGCTTAGTACCTTTCACGGCTGCCGCACAGCGCCTTGAGCACGTTTACGTGGATATGTCACACGTTAAAAATACACATTATTATTATTTGACACTACCCTGGGGGTCACATCATTTTCCATTGTGGAGATATTAATCTTGAAAAGTCCCCCATGTGAGCTTAAGTAAGAGACCCTTAGGAGTATCCCCGGTTTTGTATTTATACTATTCTGTAAGAAGTTTGAAAGGTGCAGTATCAATACAGTTGTCTGCAAAACAGTCTATGAAAACAAAGAGAGTTTAGAATTAGTAATTTGTTAAAAAATAAACAATTTAATATTTTGCCCATGTGACCTTTGACTGTAGTTTGAGTACAACCTAATCTTGAGCAAATTTGGCTGAAAAGGACCATGCATTTGGCCCTGCATTTGGCATTATAGTCGATTTCATATTAAGTGAGACTCCGTACATATTTCCATAGGGATGATGGTTCCATAAGGGTGATGGTTCAATCCCCTAGACTAGGCCTTTGTTGCCATTACAAAACATATTGTGTCCATGGTACAAAGTTACTTTACAGAATCGGTTTACTGGAAACTGATGCTTTCAGTTCTACAATGGTCTGTTAATGATAGAAGGACATGTCAAATCCACTTTGTGCTAATCTCTTAATACAAGTTTGGCCCACTTTTGATAGCCAAATAAAAACTTAGTGTTATGTGTGCATTGATATAAGAATGATATAAGAATGCATTATTTCTCCAATACTGTGATAAAGAAAGATATATTGCAGTGTCAAAGGTAAGTTATGTTCCAATATTAATGAAATATTTGCTGGTGTTTTCATCCTGGTACTTTAATTGAAACATCCAAGCTATCTTAGATGTGAAGCAAAGTATTTTAAGTCACATTTATTTACTAGCTACATTACTATAGTATGAGTACCATAAACTTTTCTACCTGTGGCCATTAAAATATTTCCTCTTACCTCTCACTGTGAATGGACAGACTTAAAACTTTTAATGAGGTCTCACTTATTTTGAAATCTACTATAGTTGCAATTTGAAAAAAAAGATCAAAGAATGTCCCTGTAAGTGGCCCACATGCATTTTTACTGCAGTTATGATTCACATAAAAGATGGTGTAGTAGTCTTCCATGTAGCACAGAAATTTCAGTGATACAGCAATTACACATATTTATTTAGATTAATTAAATACCTAAGCTGCATATTTCACACACTTTTTCAAATTGCAAAAAAAGATGCGCACCACGATAGGCTTTCACGCAGAAAAGTAATTTCGCGTATCCGATGCACCGTTTCTAAAATATAGTAATTAAGCCAATTTTTGCATATAATTAGCTCATTTGCACATCTAATTTGCCCAAAATTGAATCAGGTCGAGAACTCTTCAACCTGCTTCCTTCCACCAAGTTACATCATTATATGCCTTACGGAACTCAAGATAACTTGTACACAAGCCTTGTGGAAAATTTTCTTAAATTAGATACTTAATTAGCATATTTTACACCCAAAATCAAATCGAGAACTCATCACCCCACTTCCTTCCACCAATTTGCATCATCATAGCCCTTACGGAACTCCAAATAAATCATAGACAAGCTTTTTACTAAAGGTTCGTCCATATACGCTGCACTGCGCAGTGCGGTGAGTTGCAGTGGCTGCCAAACTAGGCACTTCTGCCATAATTCTGCCGCAATGTAGCGAGGTCACCGCTAGTTGCCGCAGGTCACAGCTTGCGGTGTTTAGGCAGCACCTTGCAGTAAAAATCGGGAAAAAGTTGGTACTGCAGTGCAACACAAGCTACTGCAAGGCCAGTTGAAATTGATTTTACTCGGCTGCAGTACTGCAACTGTGAGTACCTAGCGCCGTCTTGCCATAAAAGCGCGGGATTAAAAGCGTAATACTACTCATGTTCAATCCGACAGATATTTTACAGTGACAAGCATAGTTTTGCTGTATGTTATTGTTCTCAGAAAATACCTTTGAACTAGCCAAATGAATTGCATGAAATCAATTTACACTTTAACTGAGTACCAGTCCTACTACTATAGCAAGTATATACCCAGTAAGTACATTTTGTACTTACTGGGTGTCATCTGCCGTCGCAATTTGTGAATGGGGCCAAAGGTCACGAGGTCACCAAGGTCATATGAGGTCACCAACAGTCACCCCACCCCCTCCTTTCCACCAAGTTACATCATTGTAGCCCTTACGGAACTCATACGGCATGCAATATATTAGGGGTTAACATTTTGACCACAGATACACACATACACACACATACGACCCGAGTACTAGTAATCCCTATGTGCCTTCGGCAATTCTTGCAGACACGTCAAAAATGCTCCCTTGCACTTGAATTTTCTGTTTACAAAAGATTTGAGTGGTTCTGAGGGTTTGAGTTGGATTTCCATCAAAACTCAACTTTGAGTTTGAATCATGGAGGCTCAACAGACCTGCATGGCATTGGCACCCATGGCACCCTTACCTATCATTGCATGGGATCCTCATACTTTGAGTGAACCACTCATATTAGTGGTTCAATAGATACCCTTCTTGTATGATTTTATGCTACCCACAAGCAAAGGCCTCAAGATGAAGCTTAATGGGTGGCGTGAGCCAAGGAGATTGGGCGTGTCCATTCCTAAGGCATAATTTCTAAGGTCCAACTACAAAACTAAGACCCTGTATCAAATTCCACTAAAATACATTTTGGCACCAAAAAAAATTTAGGGTCTTAGTTTTGTAGCTGGGTAAGGGTCCAACTACAAATCTAAGACCCTAAATGTTTGGGTGTAACCATGGGGAAAAATCCGGGGAAAAATGAATCTCCAAGAAAGAGTAGGGACCTCCCCTTCTGTTGATAACACACCAGTAAAGAAGAAAAATAAGAACAATTCTCAAGCTCAATTGGATCTCACAGACAACAATGTTGTTGGTATAGGCAACAGGGACGCATTGTTGGCAGCTCGTAGTATGGTCAGGGGTACGGTAAACAGCATGGCTACTCGCTCGTATTCAGACGAGGTGGCACCGCAGTGGTTCAAGGCTTTTGAGGCCTGTCAAGATGCCCACTTCGCAGCAGTACTAAGGTAATGCCGAGAAGCTCACGAAGGTATCCGTTTTGATATGAAAAATATGCAAGATCTAATTGAAAATCTTAAAGGTGCAATGAGAGATTTCAAATAACAGGTGTCCCTAAAAAAATTGCAAGTACTGATTTTGCCCTGATGTAAAGATTTCCATCAAATATAACCCCATCTGAAAGGATTAAGCTAAGAAATATTTCTTTGGGTACAAAAATTTTGAAATTTCTAATTTCGTATAGGAGCAAATATGAAATTCAGCCTATGTTTTATATTGAAATATAAGCAAATCAGAATCACTGTTTTTCTCTCTTTTAAGACATTTCTGTAGCCAAATACAAGGAAAGAAATCTATTGAGTGTCTAGTCTATATGAAATTACTATTATGAGACAATATTTGGGTGCCTCAAAAATCTCTTGCTGCACCTTTAAGGAGCTGAATGCTCAGATTACAGGGGCAGATCCAGGATTTCTCAATAGAGGGGTGCCAAATTTAGACCTAAATTTTTTCCCACTCGGATCGAAATTCTGAAGGGGGGGGGGTTATTTTCATACATCCCCTATGTGGCGCCGGCTGCCCTATGCTCTGCAAAAAATAGGGGGGCACCGGGTGCGCCCCCTTAAATCCTTCCCTGGATTAGATGATCTGGAAAACAGAAACCGTCGCAATCTGGGGCAATAACACTGTTATTTTCAATGTCCCTGAAGGTTCGGAGGGGCAAGACTGTGTTTTGTATATCAAGAACCTCCTGCAACAATGTGGTTTTGATCGTGTTGACATTCAACAAGCCCATCAAAGTGGAAAGAGAAGTGATAAACCAAGACCCATCCATGTTGGTTTTTCCTTCTATCCTGATCAAGGAAAGTGCCATAAGGCACTCACTGATCTCTTCAAAAGAAGACAGACGGGGAAAGATTCTTTGTCTCAAATGACTATTCAGTGAGGGTCCAGAAGATGAGACGGGACAAACTCCCTGAGCTGCGGCGCTTGAAAGCGGAAGGACTTCACTACAGCTCTGATGAGTGGGTCTGGAGTTACAAAACCAGTTACCTGGCATTACTACCATCAAATACATCAATTCTTTGCAAAGCCTAATCCACGATAACGAGTAAATAACTTAAAGGTCCATGGCCCGTCGCTAATAGCCGCGTCCCCAGAAGGCCCCAGATTTTACCGGAAGTGGGTTCAACATTTTGGTATCAGAAAAAGCCACTATTTGTTCCTCATTTACCCTTTGAAAGTCTTAGGGCAAAAAGATACTTGGTGTTTGGAAGTTGGAGCGAACATGTGCCCCATTTTGGTTGACCATATTAATTTTACACAGTTACTCTATGGGGCCTTACAAATATCACGTTTTTAGCTCTCACAGCAAAACGGATTGAATATCGGCGCGAAACTTCACTCCGATGGTGTTTTGGGGTGAAAGGCCAATGTATCAAGATTAAAACTTCATATCCTTAAATCGGGCCAATCACCCCTTTAAGGGGTCAGTACAGTTTTCCAATCTATGACTTACTTACTTTACCCCTCCATCCTCCCTTAAGAGGGTGGGTTACCATCCACTCCCCAAATGGATTGGTCTTGTATAACAAAAATTGGAGTACAATTGCCGGCAAATTTCTCAGGCAAGCCAACGCTGATT
Organism: Ophioderma brevispina; assembly: GCA_023653785.1. Lineage (NCBI taxonomy): Eukaryota > Metazoa > Echinodermata > Ophiuroidea > Amphilepidida > Ophiodermatidae > Ophioderma > Ophioderma brevispina. Next base: position 7,583 of record JAMKCH010013725.1, on the reverse strand, counting down.
ATGCAATTTAAATCGTTGTATATGTTCACATCTCGACCAACTACAGGATCAATTGTGACACTTGTCAAGAATTTATTTGTGCTTTCGGGTTGGCACACATCACGCTGTGTGTACCCCAATCTTGCATGAGAAATTCTGACAGCGATTATAGTATCTCGGAGTCTATGTACCGGTAATTGTTGGCCCATCCTTCTGGCCCATCATTAGCTAACCATGTGACCTTTGACCCCCAATCTGTGTTCAAACCATATGGGTTGGGTCAGCAGTTCTTCTGACCAAGTCTGGTGATTATAGCAGTTCATATGTGACATAAGGGATTTTTCAAAGAATGCCCCTTTAATTGGCCTCTGTTACCTTTGACCCAAACCTTTATACCCATAATGGCGCCCCGGGGTTTAGTGCTTCTTCTGACCAATTCTGGTGATCATGCAATTGATTTGTGGCACAAGAGAATTTTAAAATTAAAAAAAATGCCCCTTTAATTTGCCCCTTGACATTTGACCCCAATCTATGTACACCCCATAAGGGACTTGGGTCAGCGCATGGCCTAGCTAGGATTTTCATATTGGGTGGGCCAGTGTCACATCTCAACGACAGAAAATGGGTAAGGTCCAGGGGCCCGCCTTAGGGCCCCGTGGGTCCAGGGCGAAGCCCCGGTGGGGGGTCGAGGGGGCTAAGCCCCCTGAAAATTGGGTTTTATATGCTTTAAATGTCCTTCTGAGGATAATTTTTTTTCCGATTTTGTAACATTTACTTGTCGCACGCTGTCGATTGAAACTTTAAACCTATCCTTTGCCGACATCCGGCCTGCAGTGCCATGACCTGAATTTTCAAGTGAACCGACGTGGCTCATCTCAACCGACGAAATCAATTATTGTGGGGGGCCACGGCCCCCCTGCCCCCCGTCCCTACCTCTCTGGCTACGCCACTGGCCAGCAGTTTCTTCTGAGCAAGTCTGGGTGACTAAGCAATTAATTTGTGGAACAAGAAAGAAATTTATAGAGTTCCAACAAATTTAATCAGCCCACGTTACCTCTGAGCCCAATCTGTGTACACCCACAAATGGGTCTTGGGTCAGTGTTTCTTCTGGCCACATCGTGGGTGATCATATCACCTATTCTGTGGCGAAGGCAGCATTTATAGAGATTTTAAGATTTTTTTCAAAGAATGGCCCAATTAATTGGCCCATGTGCCCTTTGACCCCATTCTATGTAAACCCCAAAAAGTGCCTTGGATCATCATTCCGCCTCTTTGCACTTGCTTTTGATCATAGCAATAATTTTGTAACAGAAGTAGATTTATATAGTATCCTACGAAGGGCCCTTTAAAAGGTGCTTGTTCCGATTTAAGTGCACCCAGCCACATTCCCCGTTGGGGCCCATGTGGGTAAAGTAAGGTTTTAGGTTAGGCACGTCATGGAGGGCCCCGCATGGGCAAATCACTTTTTCATTGCCCACATGTGGGTCCTACTTGGGTTTTTGTCCACTGGGCCTCGATTGGCCCCATGTGGATTTGCCCAGTTGGTTGCAGCTGGGTATTACACAGGTACAATGTATTTCCCCATAGTTATCACTTTCTCGGGTTGTTATGGGCTCACCCGAGTTGTTCCCATACCCAGTTTCAATGTGGGGCACCAGAGGGGGCTTTCATGGGCCCAATATGGGCAAATTCAAATATTGCTTTTATGCACCCTCTTGCATGTGGAACATTAAGTGGTCCACAATTGGGTGAAAACACACAATGTATGTTTTGTTTAGTTTCATCAGCTAACATATCCCAAACGATGGGACAATACTGAAGTGCAATGAAACAAGAATGTGTTTTATGTTTCCTTTTCGTGCCCGGTCGATCTTTTCCTCTGCTTCTGTCTTTCTAGGGTGTTTTACAACTGTTGCAGTCTATACACCATCCTTTACCTCTACAAGTGTCATCAAAATGTCAAGTTGATGAAATAAATAGCATCCCGTTTATTATAGGGCTTGTCTGAGAATTACATTTATTTCAAAAAATACTTAAAAATACCATTATGATCAAAATTTTGCATTTACGCAGAAAAAATACGGTCATCGAGCCACGCCCCATAACATGGTGAGCCCTGTGGAAGCCCACCTGTAGCCCATGCCACCATCAACCCACATGGGGCCATAAAAAAAACCTTGAAAACCCCATGTCCTAGATCCCACACAGACCCTTGAATACCCCACAATGGACCCCTACTACAATAGGGGTTGCCCACTTGTACCCAAGCCAAATAATACCCACTTATAGCCCACATGGATCCACCCTTGGTTGCCCACTTGAAGCCCTAGCCCACAGTAAGCCCACCTTGCCCATGTTAACCCATGTGGGCCCCAGAAGGTCATGTGGGCTGTATTGTGTTCGCTACTTGATATGGAGAGCCTGGCACTTGCACATACAACCCTTCAAGTACCGTGGGAACAAACTTTTCGGTGTTTGATGGTAGACCAATAAGGCCTGTTGCACAATCTGTGCTAATAGTGGGGGTTAACCACTAAAACGGCGTTTTTTTGTTTATATCTTGGGAATGGAAATGGATTTAAGGCTAAATTTCAGGACACATTGAAAAAATACGGGCCTTTCATCCGATATCAAAATCGATACTACTTCCGGGTAATCATGGGGGGGGTCCCAAAGACGATCGGACACGCACCTTTAATTGGCCCACGTTATCTTGCAAATTGGCAATCATAAAGCATTTGGCATTTCTATAGCATATTTGAAGTTGCGTTGGAAAGAAGAAAATCCACACGAATACAAGACCTACGTGCTCCACCCAAGGTTGTAAAAATACCGCAAATGGCCAGATGTTTGACCTTGTTTGTGAAATGTTGACTTTTTGGACTTTTCCCAAACCCTGTCAGACCAGGCGAAGACCATGGGGGAATGAATGACATGGTTAGTAGGGGGATTGTGCCCTTCTAAAGTATATCCAAATTTGACTACTCTTGCTAGTCATCCGGAAACGAAGATAAGGCCAAATGTTAAATTTAATCCACCCATATAAATTTAAAACCAATCTGTGTACACCTCATTATGGACCTAGGGTCAGTGCTTAACTGAATATACTGGCCAAATTTGATGATCGTACCATTTGATGTGTGGGGGAAACCAATCATAGATTTTCAAAGAATGCCCTTTAATGGCCCACATGACCCTCTCACCACATCGGAGCTACAAACATTGAACCATTGGGCAGGGTCTTCTGAAATTCAAGTTGGTTGCAATTGGCCCAAGCGTGTGGACATTGGGGATACAAAAATCAATCAACCAACCATAATGGAACACACAAACACAAGCAAGAATTGATGTGAAAAAATCCCCATTGCCCGTTAGGGGGTAAAAAATGTGTGCTAAATTGGCCCACCTTAAACCAATGGTTTTTATTTAGATACTGGGGTCAACCAAATTTGAATATTAACAATTTGTTTACAACATAAAAGGAAACATTCCTCGACTTTAAAATTTTACTGGAGTAATGGGAAAAACTATTTCTATAGTATTAAATCTCAATTGTTATGGAGTAAAGTGTGGGTGCAATGTTGTTGTGGGGTCAACATGAGTGGTGCATTACAATGTAGATATTGTACAAGTTATTTTCTGGTACTGTATGTCAAATACACGCAATTTCAAAAAAACATGCCATGTGCCAGCAGTGGCGTACCAGGGGATTTGGTTGGACAGTTAAAAAGGAGCAAATTCTAACCTGGCTATCCATGTACACACATTATGTTTTTCAGGTGGACCTTGAAGTAGAGTTGATGTATGGCATAGAGTACCGAAGAAACATTAAATTCAGTTGTCATTGAGGAAGTATCATGCACAAATTCTGAAAGCTGCAGGTAGCAAAATCAGATCAAAGGACTGCTGGCACACGCGAATCAAGAAGAAGGACAACGCCAGGGGATCCAGGTATGTTCAAGTTGGCCAGTATGTACAAAAGTCTTGACAAAAGGATTTGTGAATGTACAAACACAAGTGTTGCACCGACAAACAAGAATCTCGTTTCGCCGCCAACATGAGTGTTTAGGTATTGATATTGACTGATTGTTATTAAGCTTGCGGTGTGGTTGCAGTGCATATACATGCGCCGCAACCTTGAAACAACGCGTTACACAAATTTACCGACGGACAATAATGTACTGATGGAACATCTGGCTATGCCTCTGTGTGCCAAGGCCCAGTTACATATTACCGCGTGAGTCAAAAAAAAGTATACACTTCCTTGATAAGCTGTGATATTCCATGTGACTAAATGAGTTGTAACATTTGATTAGAGTACATCTGCATTCATCTTTGATAACAAATTTATGGGGCTATGGTGCATGGGTGACTGCAAGGGGACAACTTACTGACACCATGTGCAAATGTGATGCGCCAATGTACACAATGAAAACCACTGGTTCGAATCATGTGAGTTTTCATCTCTTCTTACGACCAAGCTTAAAGGCCGACTCAGAGATTTCCTGGAGGAGGCGCCATCAATTTCCAAAAAAATCGTGTTTTTTGCAATGTAATATGCTTGTCCAATATACTAATCACTGCTGTGAAATTGCTAAGCTTAAATCAAATTCCTTCATATAGAAAATCAAACTTGTTAGAAAATTCCGGATCCGGAATTTTTGTTTAACACAGTATCCTATGGGACGTAAATACTTACACATAATGTTTACGGCATCAAACTAAACAATACCTGATTCATCTCAAATTCGGAATTGTGCATTTTAGGTTAATATCTTTAGTTCTAGTTGGGACTATTTTTCATTATTACAACATATTTTTAAAATAATATTTCGAAATCTCGTGAGAGACTTAATTGTGACAATCACAATTGGAAGGGTTTCACGTACTATGGTCGCCCGTTGCATTCATCCATTGCAACACCAACCCATAAATTGGTATCAAAAGAAGAAGCAGGAGGAGTATTCTATTCATAAGTTAAAACCATTCATGCAAATATTAGTCACATGAAATAACTTATCAAGGAAGTGTACACTTTTTTTTTGACTCCGATGTAGAATACAGTAGTATAAGAAATGATTAGAATGCCATGCCTGCATTGCTAGAAAATGAGCAACAAAAACAATATCCCTATTACATTTTATCACCAGCAGATTCGGATTCCTTGATGCATTTGACATCTCACATCAGGATGTAAAGGGAAGAAATTTAGCAATACCAAACTGCCCAGCAGCACGGCCCGGAGAAATGGCACCCCCAAATTTTCAAGACTCTTAAGCAGTATTGCTGGCCACAAAAAGACTGCAAATTAAGTGGTTATCCCATGCAAGAGCCAATAGCTTTGTGAGGTAGGTATGCACATGAGTTTTACACTGGTTCGACAGCACTGGACATATGCAAATATACAAAGTGTATGCTACTAGTGGACAAACTAAAAGGTTGATGAAGCCCTGCAAAAATGTTAATCATTTCAATTGAAGGCTTCATGCTTTCAACATCCCATTTCCTAGAAATATAACATTATCAGAATTTAGTCACATTGCTCTTATTTTTTTCCATTACATTCACCCAAGTCCAAATTCTGGGAGAAGCACAAAAATTAAGAGAAAAATAGTGCCATATGTTATACCCAAGATCATGGAAGGCAAAGATCATGGAAGGCAAAGGAATCTTATCTAATACACAAGCATATTTGACAAGATGTGGGTTCCTCACACAGTACAGTAATGAGTCAAGACAGTTCCTGCAAGCATTTTGTCTTTAGTTGACACTGGCTACGAACTTGCAAAGCCCACCTACACAATGCATTGTCGGGTGGAAGACACTTGCTTGTGCCAAAGAGCTCTGGAAAAAATTGTTGCAAGGAATTCTCAGACATTAAGACTTGTAGTAAAAATGGCAAAAATAGAAATAAGTGCTTTTCATGAAACATTTTCCCCATACAGAACAAAGGACTCAGCAAAATCTACTATCGCCACGCTCATCACACGCCCTCTGGCAGGTGTTTGGGAGTGACATTCGAAGTGGAAAGGTTTCTATGATACGGGTAAGGTTTATATACACACCAAAAAACCCTATATTTTACCTGCTTGTAATTTAAGCATTTAAATGATCCCAATCAAATCAATGTAATGCTGGCAAAGTAACATGATTTCATTAATTTTTAATTACAACTGCATAGTCCCCACCCTGGTGAAACTTGGTAAAACCAATTTTATACAGCCAGTAAAAAAAACCCTACATTAAGGAAAGATTTTTATTGAACGGTTTAACACTATTTTTGCTTGAATGTTTGCTTTAGTTGTTTAGAGATACTGCATAAGGTGATTTTTTTCTCATTTCATGATCATGATGAAATTTCTTAGATGTTTGTTTTCCTTCATCGCTATGGTAATTATTTTGCACAAATACAGTACACTTGCCATCCATAAATTGTGAGAAGAACTAAAGCTGGAGTTTTCTGTAAATAAATTGGAATTAGAACAAAATCAAACTGCACTTGTTTTTCACGCTGAATAGAAAACAGTTCTATGGTTTCAGGCTAAATCCTCATACTTTGTTACACTATTTTTTTGGTCATAATTAATTTTTAATTATTTTTTTCGGGAAATTTGTGGTATTTAACTGAACCCTTTGTTTTCAACTGAAAATTTAGTTTTAGGTGAAAACTTGTTTTTTGATTGAAAACTTAGTTTATTGTGAAAAGCTAGAAATATTGACTGAAAAGTTTTTCATTCATAAAACCCTACTGTTCTTCAAGTTTATAATCTGAGTTTCATGATCATTTTGAACTGAGAATGACAAGGTACTAAATTGCATTTTGAGTTAGTGCAAGATTTTTGAAATTTATATTTGCTAAGCTTTAAAATAATATATCTTTTAAGTAAACTTGTTTAAACTGAGGTTTTTACTTGAAAACTGAGTTTACTGAAATATTTTTGAGAAACATGGTTTTCAACAGTCAATTATTGACTCATCGTTAAACTCAGTTTTATCAAATGATAAAATTTTCAACAAAAAAAAATATCGACTAATAAACTAAGTTTTTGAAAATCTACGTTTTCATAGAGAATACCCTATTTTTCAGGTTGATAAACTAGATTTTTGGGTTAAATTTTTTAAAGAAAATATGTTTTTCAAGTGATGGGTACAGATTTCAATTCCCAATTGTAAAAATTCGGTTTTCAATTTGATCAGAAAACTCACTTTATCAACTCCATAGTTTTTCATTTGAATTAAAAACAATATTATAGAGAGGTCCGGTGAAACTAGGGGAATTGAAAAGCCACTCAAGCACGCCATTTCACACATTAGGATAACTTTGTCAACCACCCTTAACGATGCTTGATGGACATGGTTGGTAAATCTGTTGTATATTGATTATCCATTGTTGTTCAGAGCATTGTATTTTACGAATCATTCTCTGTGTTTCTAGAGGTTTGTCTGAAGTCACTAGAAGACAGAGTGCACAAATTATCAAGATTCTTTTGTTTCGTGTGCAAGTTTATCTAGAATCTTTTGTTTGGCATGCAGGTTTATATAATTTGTGCTCTCTGTCTCAGATAACCTTACTGGAGACTGATTCGTAGGATATAATGCACTGA